>JAODKE010000037.1:5111220-5125351 GCA_026779605.1 Mormyrus hasselquistii
AGCGTAAGGTAGTCCTACGAAATAGCGCTTATTGAAAGCGTTTAGCACAGAGCAGGTAGCGCAGAATGGTATCCTGAATTACGAAAATACAATTTAACCGTCGTTTGGCGGGTTTAATCACTAGCGCAAACACCCCCTCCCCCGGGGGCACCACAGCTATCTCTGATATCCTGCTAAATCTGTACATTACAATACTGAAACGATCACAGTTCCAGTGCTGATGCAGTCCGATCCCATGAAAGAAATCAAAGAAATAGGAGATTTTAACAAAAATAGCTTTTCTTTTCATGGTTGTAATAACGTTATAAGCGCTAATATTTCTCTGTGATCTGGCTCGTTACAGCACTTGGCGGCGGTGCTGTCCAGTCTCAGCTGCTCGCTCCAGCTGCACACTCAGATAAGGCCTTTTGGAATAAGCCAGCCTTATTTTCACCACGTTACGCTGAGTGTATGTTTATACATTTTAGCAGCTTTTTAATGGCCGGGAAACCCAGGCGAGTTTCTGCAGCGATCCGGCCCGTGGTGGAGAGGACCGGTCCGCGATGCCTGAGCTTGGCAGCCAAGTGGCAGGCCCGGCGGGACGTCCCGGCTTGGCCCAGGGTTCTGGCGTTGACATCATGCCTCGACGGAGCTCCCAGCTCTCGGGAAAAACTCCCATAAGCCTGGACTCCCCATAGGCTAATGATCTCTATGGTAACGAGTTCACGTAAAGCCCCTTAGACGGACCAAATCTTGGGCCCTGAAAAACAGCCTTGTCCTCCCCCTGCCCCCTCGCCCTCCCCCCATCCTGAATTAGTGCACATTTATGCAAAGCAGAGCCTGCCTGTCACCGGCTAATCATTACGGGGATGATAGATGATGTTTATTTCCCCATGATGGAACGCAACCCCCGTCTGATGGTAATTGTAATAAAAAGGACAGATCAGACTGGCCAAGTTATTAAATTATCAGGCCATAATTTGCATTAATGTTTGGTGTTGGGGTCCTGACAGGACTGGGACTTGGGGGGCTGGCATTGGTCCGCCTTCAAGCAACGCACATGCCCTTGACCTCCCAAAATCTCCCCCAGTCATGCTCCATAGGCGAGCTGCTCCTGAATGGTCCGTAGGATGTTCCAGCATTATGTGAGACTCATGGTGCAAGAGCAGTGAGGTGCTTTCTATTGAATCGCTGTTCTGCCCATTCAGACACGCAGCCCATCTGTGTAGACGCTGGAAAGCCGACCTCAAGCCGACACGCCTGTTATTACCCCACAGCCACGCCACCGTGCCCTGGAAGTCACTGGGAGCTGGGCTCATGTGCAGCAGATTGGATGTGGGGGGGAGCCCTCTCCCTAGCAGTCCTGTATACCCCTTCTCTTCTAATAATGCAGTCCATCTGACCCTCGCCACGGTCACGCAGGCCCCGCCCCAACAGGCTCTGCCCCCCCCCCAGTGCAGAACCTGGACCCCACCAGGATAGCGGTGTTCATTAGACAGTCTAGAACTTGCAGTCTTTTGCGTGAGCCGCCCCCTTTTTATGTAACTGAGTGTTTAAGTGGGTCTCTGGGGGGGGGGGGGGGAGGTGCTGGTGGAGAGCCAGCCGAACTGAAAGCAGGCGTGGCGTGTGAGCGGCCCCGGCTTCTTAGAGGCTCAGCCCCCGGGTGACCAGCATCTGTGCACATACACACCAAGTGTGTTTCTGTTGAGTTTTTGCAGATCTGGACTTTCTTTGTCCCTGAGCTCTGGGTCAAGTGGGAGTCAAAAGGGCCCTCTGACCTTTAAATAATCTGCGGGAATAATTTGTCAAAAATACATATTTGTGACGGCTTTATACAGTATTTGTGAATCCCAAAAAATCTTGTTTTTCTGTCTTCCTAATTTTCATTGATGTGGGCGAAAACAATTTCACTTTCCCTCCCTATAAGGCAAAAAAATGGTTTGGTCTGCTCTTTTAGTGCCAGTCAAAGTCACAGTCTATCCAAAAGCAATGCGTCACAACGCAGAAAAGGCCGCAGTTTTCCAGCAGATTCCTGTTTTGCCTGAAACATCGCAGAGGTGATAAACCTGGTGCAACATTTCATGCAGCAGATGCAGAAAGATGCAGTAAGCAGATTGTAGCGGTCAGATGGAGAATTGGCAGCCCACTGAATACACAAGTTTGTGTTTTATTTATATATATATACTTTATTAAAATTAGTTTTCGGTATGCAGTACATTCAATTTGTTGCCTTTTCTATGTTTTGGACCTGTGTAAAGGCAATTCTTAAGGATATTTCAAGTAAAAATAGAGCACTGACATAAAGAAAATCAACTTGAATTATATTGTGATAATTATTGGCTGAATATGAAAAAAAAAATCATGAAAAAATATTTCACCTTATCACCCAACCCTAGGCTAGGGTTGCTACCTCAGTCCTGTAAAATCCTAGACACCCAATCATTGACCAAAAATATGGCAGAAAGCAACATCATTCCACCGGTTTGTTTGGGTCTGTTTCGCAGGGAAATTGATAGGGAGATTCCATGTCCCATGATGAAATTAGTTTTATTTCCAGGACAAACGACCAAAAACCAGAAAATCCGGAAATCCTGGATGGCTGGCAACCATACCCAAGGCTGATATCAAAATGGATTTATACACAATTATTTTCATATTGTCTGTCTGTCATTAAAAATTGCAGCATTCATAAGATAAAGATAAAACTCTAGCCTTTAATATGATTAAGAAGCAAACTTTTCCAGGAATTTCCCATACACCAGTCCCGTGTACACGACCAGGCAGAAAATATTTTATTAAATATCGAAACTTTTATAAGCTTTATAATGCTCACGTCTGTCTCAATACTTGGTATAAACTAGATAGCTGAAGATGTCATAATACTACAGGTTATGGATGTACCCAAATGCTTCGGTGGTAGCGAGTATGGATTGCATACACCTGCCTTGTTCAGTTTTTGTTGATTTCTGGTATTACTTTAGAGATCTAAAAGACTAGATAAAGGATGGTTATGTGTCAGTGCTCATGTCAGGCAGGGCAATGCTGGGGAGACCCACGGGCACACATCACCCTCCAATGAGAATCAGTGCACACCGGGGCACAGGCCAATGAGGAGCGAGCGTGCTTATGCCTGCAAAGCTGTTTCAAGTATATTTAGGAACATTTACCAGGGTAGCATTGCCTCCTCATAGCTTCAGATCTCACCAAAGCTTTGCGGATGCTAAGCCCCCCCCCCCCCCGCCTCACTCTTCCAGGACAACCCCTTCACCCAAAGCTGCAGATCCTGCATGTGTGAATCTATGTTCTGGACATCTTGACTGTTGCGTTCCCTGACTTCAGCTCTAAGCTACTTGAGGCAGGCTGAGATGCGGCCTGGGATAACTGGGCAATGTTCCATTTTCCCCCTTCAGCACACAATGGTATAGCCCTGCCGCAGTAACCTGTGCTTCACGGTGAAGGTAGCGAGTCCCAAAAGGGGACGGCGGCCTCCCTTGTTACTCCTATAAATATTCTTGTCTCTATGACTACTTAGGGACAGTTATGTATAGCAAGAAAAAACAAAACCAAAAAGAATGATATCCAGTGACTCTGAGTATCAGTTTCAAACAGATGTCTGTTTAATTTGGCCGACTCTCATGTGCGTTAAATATAGACGTCTGATTAAAAATGAGTGGTGTGCTCTTGGCCAGTCGATCCCAGAGTTCCCGTGTCTCTAGTGACCCCTGGGGTCACAGGGGTCACTGAAGTAAAAGCAGATCAGAGGAGTAGGGGGCAAGCTACCAAGACAGGCCCATAAATCCCTCTCTCTCAGAGGAAGCCATCCTTTACTTTCCCATTAAATTAAAAGCCAATCACAATCCTTGCATTGTGTGCTGGCCTACAGAGGGCCATAGTACACCAAGGGGGCGGGTCCCAATTTAAGTTGCAGGAGTGCAGTGGACATCCCACTGGTGCCAGGATCCAGAGCGTGGAAAGCGGAGATGGGTGTCCTGGAACATGAGGAGCAGAGGGCCTGCAGCCCACTAAGGTGACCAAGTCACGCCCGAAGCATGCCCTCAAAAATAAAGGTGCCCTTTTCATTTCCCTAACCCTAACCCTAACCCTAACTCTTATATGACCCTAAACATTGAAACAGAACTAAATTTTCGCTCTTTGACTTTGTCTAATCCTGCTAAATGTAACTGAATATGGCAAACATATATGTCAGAATTGCACAAAACTTTACTGGATAGGCAGGTGTGTCCATTTTGGAAAGTATTGGACAATAAGAATTATAAAATTCTGGCAGAAATAGTCTCTCTGGTCCATTTGAGAAATTTTATACAAAATATATTAGCAACAGGTTGGAGGTTATGTGAGGCAGGTCAAAACACTGTCAGTTAATTGACCAGCTCTGAAGCTCCCTCTAGTGGACACAAAAATTATGCATCAGGAATATGGCTGATCTTCACCAGATCGAACTAGTTCCGTAATCTTCTTGATGGCAACTTCCGAAGGAGAAAATTAAAAGAGTATTTGGCAAGATTTTTACTTGACACTTAGCCCGAAGATTGATACCCCCAAACGAGGGGCTGCTTTCTCTAGCTGAGCATTCTCACTTCATTCAGTGTAATATCCGGCGTAGACTGACCCCTCCTGCAGGCAGTGGTGTTGCTATTGTTGGACTCCGCTTGGGGAGTCATGAACATTTACTGTTTGCGCCCTTTGATCCTTGAGGCCTTATTCAGGCTGTCATCCCCCGTGCCACGTGACAGACTTGCGGTGGCTGGAGATGGACGCTCTCCTTGATCACTCTGACCATCTACTGGCACGGTGTGGAATCACGTGCTGCACTTGCTGCACTCATGCAGCGTGTAACAGAACACATGGAGGTGAGTGCGTCACCCGGAGGTGTCACCTGCAGTGATGCTGTTCCTGCTGCAGGTCCGCCGCCGTCCCGCTGCGTCGATACGACTCATGCCACGCATGCTAAACGCAGACGATGCGGCTGTGTGTCCTTCACCTCCCAACATCCTGGATCCCTGTCAATTAGGCGCTAACAGTGATGGCGGCTGACAGCGCGAAGAGCTGCTCCTGCTGCGGGGATGTCAGCCTCGCCGGTGCCCCCGGAGGACAGCCGCAAATTGCATGCATGTTAAACAGGCAGACCTGCCCCCTCGAGGTCTCCCTCCCATCGTGCAGGTGAGCCCACAGGAGCAGGGGCACGCAGGTAGGGGGCGTGGTCTCACTCCTGCTCTGCCACGCCGCATCCTGCAAGCCGACCCCTCAGTTTGGCGCCGTCTGCTAACGTCTCCTCTTCCCATCATGCACAGGGGCACGTCGGCTCCCATGAGTCCCTGCTCGCCCCCTGCCATCTGCCATGATTTATAGAAAATGGGCAATGATTTATGGCCCAGTCATCCCACAATGAAGCCGTTTCCTTTCATTTGCGTGCCCCCCCCTCGCCCCCCCACGACCCTCCTGGCACTCGCAGGCGGGTTTGGGAAATACACACTAATCATACACTAAAATGATATTTAAACAGAAAGGCTAGTGGGCTGGGGGGGAAGGGGGGCATTCCAAGGCCTTTAATTAAATTAATTTTCGACAAGGTGTGAATGCTAATGGGGGATGGGAACAGGGGCCCGTTCGAAAGGAGAGGCACCGGGATGGCAACGTTAATGAGCCCGTTTGGGCCACATAAGGGGTAATGGGTCAGTGCCGGGCCCGTGGTTTGAAGGTATTAGGCCAGAATTAATCTTTGATCCTGCAATGAAAAGACAGTTTTAAAGTGTGCTTTGGGGAAGAGAGAAAGATGTAAGCTGGTCAAGAAGTGTAAACTGCAATAATACTAATTACCATGTTCAAACCATGTTTTTTTAGATAGAACTTATAAGATTTTCCTGATTTCTTTTTATTTTTTATGTATTATATCAGAACAACTGAAGTTGCATTTGTATGAAATATGAATGTGTGCTGTATAATTTAAATAACCCATATTCTGTATCCTAAGAGGATACAAGACTGAAGATCTAACAATAGTGGACTTAATAAGACAACCATAAGTACTTTGTGCCTCCAAGAAAGCAAGGGATGACACAAATACGCCAGTGAGGACACAGATACACCAATGAGGACACAAATACACCAATGAGGACACTGATACACCAATGAGGACACAAATATACCAATGAGGACACAGATACACCAATGAGGACACAAATACACCAGAGATGACACAAATACACCAATGAGGACACAAATACACCAGAGATGACACAAACACACCAATGAGGACACAAATATACCAGTGAGGAGACAGATACACCAATGAGGACACAAATACACCAATGAGGACAGAAATGTGCCAGAGATGACACAAATACACCAATGAGGACACAGATACACCAGTGAGGACAAAAATGCACCAAATATGGCAGCAAGGACACAAATACAACAGTGAGGATGCAAATATGCCCATAAGGATGCAAATATGCCAGTGTGCATGGAAATACGCCAGTGAGGATGCAAATATGTTAATGAGGGCACAAATACACCAGCAAGGACGCAAATATGCTAATGAGGTTGCAAATATGCTAGTGAGGACGCAAATACGCTGATAAGGACAAAAATAAGCCAGCAAATATGCCAGCGAGGACAGAAATATGCCAACAAGAACCTAGATATGCCAGTGAGGATGCAAAAATGCTAATGTGGATACAAATGCACCAATGAGGACACAAATACAACAATGAGGACGCAAATGTGCCAATAAGGACACAAATATGCTAATGAGGACGCAAATACACCAATGACGATGCAAATATGCAAATATGCCAAAGAGAACACATATTGGCCAGCAGGTTAGGGTGAAAGTGGTATGGAGTTGGAGGTCAAAAATGTTCCAGGGAATTTTTTATCTTCATTCTACACAGGAAAGTTTCTGACACTGACATGTTAATACAAGAAATAACATTGTTGGGACAATGAAAAGGGGCTTTATTTAAACAAAACGGGAGCAGGGAAACAAACAAGACCACAAGGGGTCAAAACAAGAAGGTTAGTACAGGGAAGGACATAGGCAGACAAAGAGGAGTGACATCAATGTCATAATTGAGGAACACTCAACTAATGAAGCTTGACACAATGCAGGTGTGAGTGATTTGCACAATAGGGTTGGGAATGACAAACAGGGAGAATTAAGAGGGTTCTAGAGGAACAGCAACGACCCCTACTGGACAATTTGATGAACTGGACAGGTTGTGACAGTATAGAGATAAACTTGATTTAGCCCCAGATCTTTTCTCCACTCTTCTTTTAATCTGCAAAGCTGCTGCCAGACTGTTCCCTCACTCCGCATCTTTCCGTCTTGAAACAAGGAGCTGATGTTTGCTTCTGACCCAACACTCTTCCTCATGTAGAAATGGACAACAGGCCACTTAGCATGGCACACTGCTCCTAACTCTTTCCAGAAAAACCTTGGCATTTGTGACACATACGTTCCCAGCCTCTCAGAAAATTTAGGTACACTTAACTGTGGCCACAACAAAGCAACAGCAATGAAATGCAGTGTCATACTGTCTTTGAATGTGGCAGGATGAGTGAGAACCTCACATAGTGTCTTCAGGAGGGACTCGAATGAACGGATGCTTCTAGACTCTGGCATGATGTAATAAAGGACAATATTTGCATAGATGAAGCTGATTCTTTCTTTTACACCATTAGATCCACCTTTGCTATTGTCTTCAATCCAGGCATATCTCTCAACTATTTCTTCCATCTCATTACTTTTGATGTCGTTTTGACAGGAAATGTAGTAGCCCAGAGTAAGTATTGGTTTTCTTGCTTTCCAGAAATTGCCAATTTGCAGACAAGTCATTCAGTTGTGAAGAGATGTTACAAAAAATATCAACATTGATTCTTGTCAGGTTTAGCTTCCTTGCAATAGTTTCTACTTCCTCTGTGATATTGTACTGTCCAGGAAGGTAGACATTGGCCTTCTGCATTTTTTCAGACAATCAAAGCACTCGGGTTGAAATGAAGAAGAAATTCCATTGATTCTAGTTCATAATCATGTGATTTGTTAGTCACCAGTACATACCTCTCAAAGTGTAAAATACCCATAGACTGGGTCAGTGAACCTGAATCCCTCAATGCTTTTTTCACTTCAGACAAATGACTTTCGTCGGTTTGTTTCCTAAGCAGAGACAGCTGTCCAATGGATTGTATGAATTCTTGATATTGGTTGGACTGCACTGAGAGGTCTTTGCTGCTGGCCTCGTCACTGATATAAAAGAACGTTTTTCTTTTCTTCTTTACATTCCATCAGTTTTTTTTGCCCATTCTTTCTGTACACTGCAACACAAACTAAAACATGATAAATGTCGTCGTTGGAGATCATGTATGCCGGCATTTTGTCTGGTGATGCCTGCCTGGTGATGTCATGTCAGGTTTGCTTACCTGCACGAAATGAGGTGTTTTAGTGTACTTTTTGTTTATGTGTAAAGTAACCCTCTGTGGCATCGTCTAGTGCGGTGACAAATGCCTCTTGTCCTGAAGATTCACTCGCAAAATCTCCCCATTATGGTTTGTCACCTACTCCAAAGTGAATGATACAATTGGTGATGCAGTTCATACAAGCTTCTCCAGAATCACTAATAACTTTATTAATTTAGTCATTTCTTCCTCAGTCCTTCTACATTAATGATACTTGTCTAAAAATTTGATGCACCAGATTCTGTGACATTCTGGGTGCTGTTTGCCGTATATGGCGTCGATTAAAGGGATACAGCTGCCAGGATCTTACTGTGCCACGTGGCCGCTCTTTCTTACGCTTTACAAGTTCATGCCTTGTGTCGAGAATCAGATTTGCTGGACCAAGTGTGAAGCCGGCATCCATCAGAACAAAACTGTCAGCCCCACAGATGTCCTTTTTTATAATGAATATCAGCACATGGAACATCTAAGAGTTTCTCTCTAAAAATTCACTGCCTGTCATGTTCATGGTCCATCCCTTCATATCGTCAGATAGTAGAACTTTACCTCGGGAAAATCATGATTTATTTATATGAAATTCAGAATTATGCAGTGTCATTTTCACAATTCAAATAGTAACATAAACAACTCAGACTTATTAAGAACCAGGTAATCCAACCTTTTGTTTTCCAAAACCAAGAAAAGCCACGGTGAGCCTGAACATTTGGCAGGGCTCCCCCAGGAGGGGGCGCCAATCCAGCACAGGGCACATGCTCACAATTACACATTATGGGAAACTTACAAACATCAATTTGACGAAACCACATGTATTTGGGTTGTGAGTGGAAATCAGGATGGAAATGTGAGGCTATGGGGCAGCCTATTTTGCCACAACTCCTCCATGTAATTAATCTAAACCTAACCACTCAACTGATTAAGTGATTCATTGGAGTCGGTCAATAAAAGATGTCCTGATTGGCAACATGACAAACACAATAAACATGCATCCAAGCAAGTAGTACAACAGCATGATGGAATTGAAATGGAAAAGGAATCAGTAAATATTGACTGTTGGTTCCCTCTGGTGGTCAGTTATTGCCGGTACATGCACATCTGTTGTTTCATCCCGTGATCAGTGACGCAATTACTATTATTCGTTACCTCAGGCAGATTTTGTTCACCCATTCTGAGACAGTTCTCTTTGTTCTTTTTTGATGGGTGTATAAATAATATAAATCTCATATAAAACACTAGTGGGGAGGCACTGGGGACACACTGCAGAGTAACTACAGAGGCACTGTGGAAGCATTGGGGACACACTACAGAGGCACTGGGGAGACACTGGGGACACACTACAGAGGCACTGTGGAGGCACTGGGGAGACACTGGGGACACATGGGGGCTTCACATCCCCAGGAGTAAGGCCCTGGTTCCCACCTACTTATTCAGCAGCAGTGTTACAACTTCTTTTTTCTTCACTGAAGACATTAGCAGGCATTTTTATTGCAGCTTAATCCCTTAATAAGGCTGTCTGCACACTGGCCTGATGAGCCAGCCGTCTGTCACATGGAGACAGTCACAAATTCAAAGCATATTTTTCCTCAGCAGATTAAAAACCACATGGGGGATCATGAGTGCCCAGGGAAGAAGCTACCAGTGTTTCCACCAGCCCACTGCTGGTGTCTGACTGCTGACATGGATCAGCACCCAAAACCCTGGGACCTGTAGTGTAAGAAGCCAGACTCTCCCGGAGAAGAGCAGGCAGGGACTGGCCCTCTGAAGGTAGACTGGCAGTTTACACTAACCTCAGCATCCCTGAAATTAAGATCATATCCTTCCAACCAGGGTTATACTAGTTAATGAAAACTAAGACTAAAACAAAAACTAGCACTGAAAAAATAATTTTGTTAACCAAAATAAAAATAAGGACAGCGGTTTAAAAAAAAATTAAATTACATAAAAAACTACAGTGAACACTGCAACACAAACTAAAACAAAATATTAGGTAAAATTAGAATTCAGGTAAAATCAGCTTTGTTTTAATTTTTACTCCCTCAATTTACACTGTGGTAGTGGGTTGCAGTTTACGTCACACCGTACGGCCCACAGGAAGCAAAGACCATCATCCGCCATGTTGGTGCAATTCTCGTCTGGTTGAGGTAGTCACATATGCCGTTTTTTCCACGTTCGTCAAGGTTGTGTGTGCTGTTTTTGACTGGACTAACAACAATGTTTGTGACAAAGGTAAAGGATTCTTTAGAATTTTTAAAAATTGTAAATAACCATGACCCAGAGAGGAGAGAAGTTTTATCTAATAAGTGCCACTGCACACTTTCTCCATTCTCTCCATCTCACAGACACACATATGTGCTGTGCAGTGGTGATATAAAGGAAAATGTACTCCTTTAGGCTAATCTTTTGTTAAAATACAAGACTATTCCAAAATGGACACCATTTACCAAGCTTTGTTTAATGGTTTGCCATTGGATTTATGCTTATTTTTTATACTTTCTTATCTCTTCATATTCCCATTCCTATGCATAGCAAATTGTGGTTGATTTTGGCATTTTGAGTCTTTGGAGAGTTTTTGAAATTGGTGTATTAAACTTTGTTTCAGCATTCTCTTAAGAGTTTGTACAATGATTGTCTTACTGCTTTATATGTCTAGGATTAATTCCTCACTCTGTTAACAACTACTCCCCTAGCAGATTTCACTGTGGGACACCCAGGTAGACTTCATTTTCCCCCAAGGTGCCAAATCCCATCAAGTGTATGCATACAATAACCAGGGACTGGGAGCATCAATAAACTAGGACTAGGGAACAGAGGACTAGGGAGCAAGGCATTAGAGGGTTTATGGGGATGAACAAAAGAATGGGACCATGGGGGGGGGGTGAAAACTGAGAAGGAGACACAGGGAGCACATAAGTCCATGAGCTGTTGATGACGTCAATGACCTGACTAGGGAGCACAGGACTGGGAGGCGCTCTTATACATGACTAACAAGGGAGCAGACAAGAGGCAGCTGGAATGAGTCACACAAGGGCTGGAACAAGAGGTAAGACAAATTAGCAACAGGGAAAGAATGAGAGGAGCAGGCAGGCAGGGTGGTTGGATGGGAATGTTAAGGTAGGAAAACAAGATGCTTCACACTTTCTCCTTAGCTGTGCTTTAGGGTGAAAGCATGTAAATCACTTCCATTGTGATATCAAAACATGATACTAAAAACAAAAATTAATACTACATAAACTAAATAAAAATTAAACTCTAAGTAGAAATGTTCATAAAATGAACATGAAACTGAAACTATTTGTACATTCTTAAAAAAAACTGAAACTGAACTAAAGCTGAAAAACAAAATGGAAAAAACAATTAATGCAAATCTGAAAAATATAATAATCCTGCCTCCGACCACAGTCACTCTCAGTTACAGAAGTTGCAGTACAACCTAAAATCCTGGTGACAAATTCGGCTTTACCTGAACCGCAGCACTGCACGGGGAACCACAGCACTGCACAGGGAACCACAGCACTGCACAGGGAAGAGACTGCAGAGTCAGGTATCAGGAATTCTCTGGGATGGGCTGGCATGAGGCTGGAGGCTCCTGGCTCTGGTAATTAGCCTGGTATTAATTGTTGCCTGAGGTACTTGTATACAGCAATGAGGCTGACCTCTGGAAAACACGCAACAGTACAGTGAGACGCTGCACATCAGGTACAGCAGCTCAACACAATAAAAAACAATTTACTGCAAAACAAAAAGAAATGTAGGACTGAAAGTGCCCCAGAAACAAAAAAGTTGAAAACTGGCAACGTTTCACTATTGAGGGGGTTGGGGGAGGGGCAACATATTATCGGAGCAGGGGGGGCTGCTGTGAGGTGGGTTCTTAAGAGACCTCGTTCACAATTTGTGGGGGGGGGGGTGTTTGATTGTTTAAAGAACAATTTCACATAACCAGAAAGCTTGAACACACCAAATTACACTTTCACAGCTTACACTAGCCCACACTCAGACTCAAACATGCGACCAGGACTAATTTCACATTCTAACGTGAATGTACATTTAAATTAATTGTCTATTTACAGTATACTTATACAAGGAAATACCAAATCCATATTTTAACACAACCAAAAAGAAATTGCAACACACAAATAAACACTGAACATGCACAAATTTACAACATGTGTTTTCTGCTCTCTGAGTGCTTGGCTCTGCAGAATGGATTAGTGTTTCTTCATACTGTCCAAATGAATGTATGATTCCCACAAAGATACAAATACAAATGTGCGTGTGTGTGCGTGCGCCTGTGTGTGTGTGTGTGTATCCTTTTCCCCTGGAGCATGCTTAAGGTGCTCTGAATCACGCTGTTTGATCATCTCCTTGGTGGCATCATTGACCCATTTCATTACTCCCGCTACACGAGTTTAAAAAGAGAAAAAAATTATAAGTGCACAAAGGAAATCTGTAGTCATACAGTCCACATATTTGTATTAAAAAATCAAGGTTCGAATCCCTTGTACATCCCACATCAGCCCCAAACCAGAAACTGGTTTTAACATACTGGCTGAGCAGTGTATGTCCATAGCTAGCTCCTAACACTAACTGTGACTGAAACCAACGTTAAGTTAATGTTAATTACTTCTCATGAGGGAACAATAATGAGGGAACTTAGCTGCTAATGCATATAGATGTCAAATGTATTGTCAAAAGGTCGGGTGTTTGATCTGTTCTCAGAAATTGGAATATAATAAGACAGCATCAATACTGAGTTTTTTCTCATAAAGCTACGATTTTAATATATATTTTTTGCTTACAATGACTCTAATATACCATCGTAGACGCGTGTGAGAGAGTGAAAAATTAATAGAAAAATAAGCATAAATTATTATAATAGGGTCTTTGGATGTACTATTTATTCATGTAGAATTGTACACTCAGGCAACATAGTTTTATAATGGCCTTTAATCATAAGACAAGTGTTTTCACACATGAGACGTAAGTCAACAGATTCGATGAAGTCAAATGCAGCCCCTGCCATTTAATAGCTGCTCCGCTTTCACCACCAGGTGCCACTACTGAGCACTATGCTAAGAAGCTTCCCGTTATGAACCCCTTTCTGGAGCATTTGGAAAGGAAGCTTTGTTTCTTCAGAAAGTTTTGTTTCAACACCAATTACAGGCAGGAAGGCAAACAAGAACTAACCCAAGGTAGAACTACAACTAGAACAGAAGCAAGAAACACGCTGGTAACGCACACAAAAAGCAGCCAGATATAGAGTACCTAGAGGAAACCCGACAAGGACACGGGGAGAACATAAAAACTGCACACACGTGGAATCCTGGAAGAAACTCAAATGCAGGTCCCAGAGGTGTGAGGTGAATATTGCCAACCACTGCACCACCATGCCGCCTTGGCTTTATTCAGAATAAAATAAATAGAAAATTAAAATGAAATATCACTGCAGCATATAAACAAAATTATGTTGCTACAATTATACATTAGTTGCCTGTAGATTCAAGACAGGAAAATATTAGAGAAAAATTCATATACACCAGCGAAGACGTGGATATGTCTGTGAGGTCCCTGCCAGGACGCGGATATGTCTGTGAGGTCCCTGTGTTGTCCCGTTCCCTCGGCCCCTGTGTCGTCCCCTTCGCCTCCTGTCTCCCTCTCCCCTGCGGCCCCTTTGGCTGCTGCC
>JAODKE010000037.1:5138708-5187952 GCA_026779605.1 Mormyrus hasselquistii
CTTCTGCCGTCAACAAAGCATTTTAGCCCAGAGAAACGCCACTCTCACTGGATGGTTTTCTTTTCAGCCCATTCTCTATTAACCGTACAGATGGTTGTGCATGAAAATCCCAGTAGATCAGCAGATCCTGAAGTACTCATTCCAGTCTGTCTGGCACCAACAACCATGTCAGTTTAAAATTCACTTAAATCACTTATCATCCGCATTCTGGTGTTTCATGTGAACTGAAGCTCCTGACCTGTATGTAGACTATGTTATACATTGTACTGTTGACATTCAATTGGCTGATATTCGTTTCAATGAGCAGTTGAACTGGTTTACCTAAAAAAAATGGCAAGTGTGCATAAACATATACACATAACCAGTGATGGAAAAAGTACTATTTTCATACTTAAGTGAAAGTACAGAGACCATACCACAATGTTACTTAAGTAAATGCAAGCAATTCAGTGAAATACTACCCAAGTAAAAGTATCTATTTTTAAAAGTACTTCAGTATTGCAAGTAAAAACTACTACACATTGAAAGCAAACTATCCTTTTAAACTCACTCAAGACAAGTTTGACTACAGCATTACAGTGGATATAAAGTGTACACACCCCTGTTAAAATCCCAGGTTTTTGTGATGTAAGGACATGAGACCACGATAAATCATTTCAAAACTTTTACAACCTTTAATGTGACCTATAACCTGTACAATTCAATTGGAAAACAAACAAATCTGATAGGGGTAATAATATTTAAAAATTTAAAAATGTACAATAAGCTGGTTGAATTCAGTCTTTTTGGATACACACCTGGCGTCAATTAAACTGACTATGATTAACCCCAAAAAAAGTTCAGCTGTCCTAGTAGGATTTTCCTGACACTTCCTCAGTTGCATCCTACAGCAAAAGTCACGGTTGGCAGAGAGCTTACAAAGCATCAAAGGGATCTCACTGCTGAAAGGTATCAGTCAGGAGAAGAGTACGTTAGATATACCATGGAACACAGTGAAGATCGTCATCAAGAGGTGGAGAAAATATGGGACAGCAGTGATGTTACTGAGAACTGGATGAATCTCCAAAACTGATGAGAAGACAAGACCAGAATTGGTCAGGGTGGCTGCCAAGAGGTACGAATTTCTGGCAAGTACTGGATGCGTACATGTGACAACAATCTCCAAAACAAATCCAAATCTCCAAAACACAGAATGTGTTATGGTCTGATCTAACCAAGGCTGATTATTTTGGCCACAATTCCAAAAGCTATGTTTGGCAAAAAAACAACACTGTGCATCACCAAAAGAACACCATACCCACGGTGAAGCATGGTGACGGCAGCATCATGCTTTGGGGCTGTTCTTCACCTGGAACATTGTGTCTCCCATGCATATTTAGCATAAAGATCCCAGTTCCTGTTGTGTGGCGTGAAAGTGACAATGTGCATTACAGTGCATTACAAAAAAGCAAAACTAAGTCAAAGAGGATAGATGGGTATCTTCTTCTTATTTATGAAATAGGCTGTTTGTAGGTAACTTGGTTACATGTGTACAACTGGAGGCTGTTGCAGTGCAGGTCGCGATGTCAGGCTAGGACTAGGCCTGTGCTGTGTGGCGTTAACAGGGGAGGGGTCTCTTACAGGAACTATACACTCACATTCACTTCCCTGCAAAGATTCATTCTTTTTGTTATTCCGCTTGTGCTCAGAAATATACCATGAATGTTGTTTCCTTCCTCAACTATGACCAATGAAAGCCAGTGAGGCATGTAAGGTTGTGTTGTAAGCAAGCATATGATTGGCTGGAAACTAAACCTGGGACTCAACGTATATGTCTAAACAAATGACCGTGACCTCTCGTTCAGTGATGGGAATTCCAACTCTTTTTAGCGAGCCAGATCATTTGGCTAAGCTCGGAAATAAGAGCAGGCTCTTTTGGCTCCTGAATGGTTCTCCATTTAGTACCACTTCTGGCGTTTACAATTCAGTGCGCTATTAATGAATGTGGGACTTCTGATCCTCATCCCAGCCGCCTCACACTTAGCTCCAAACCGCACCAGAACATGCTGCAGGTCGCAGCCCGAGGATGCCGGCAGGACCACATCATCTGCAAAAAGCAACGATGCAATCCTGAGGTCACTGAATCAGACCTCCTCCGCTCCTCAGCTGCGGCTAGAAATTCTGCCCATAAAAGTTACTGCCTGAGTCCCTGACCAAGGGCAGCCCTGGTGGAGTCCAACACCCACCGGGAACCAGCCTGACTTACTGCTGGCAGCGTGAACCAAACTGTCGCTTCAGTTACACAGGGACCTGATGGCCCATAACTGCGGACCCCATAGCCTGTACTCCTGAAGCACCCCCATAGGACCCCCCTGAAGGTAGGACTTCTTAAAAGATTGGGACCACCACCCCAGCATGCCAGTCCAAAGACACTGTCCCCAGCCTCCACTCAGTGTTGAAGAGATGTGTTGACCATGAGAGCCCAGCAAGGATCTATTGACGCTTTATCATAAAGTACATGCCACTCACATAAATCTAGCCAGTTACTAACACAGCCTTTACTGCCTTTTTGATATTCACTTGTATTAGTTCATTTTTTCTGCCATCTAAATGTAGAATAATGACTTTAGATTATGGGAGAAGTACCTCACACATTATGGATTTCTCTATGTGAATCTCATACAGCCACTTGTACTAACAACTGAATGAAAGCCCCATTTCACCGAAATTATGAAAATGAATTTGGCACTTTAAACTCAATATTAAAATACTAAATTCAATGCTAGGCCAAAGACATTTCCCACATGATGAGTAGTTATGTGACATTATGTTGAATTTAATCTGCTTAGACAGCTAAGGACATTTTAAGGAAAATATTTATTCTGGATCCACTCTAAATGACTATATTAGAAATGTACTGGGAGAAAAAAACTACAAAAATAGTCACAGTTAATTACAAAAACCCAACTGAAAGGTTGGATTAATTACTGAAAGGCATCATTGTCTGACCAAACACCCCAGATATATTTACATTGCATGTATCCTTGTTAATTAACAATAAAAGGGTAATTCTTGCTTTTCTGTGAATAATCCCACAAAACTAAAATAACCACGACACAACTTCACTTCTGTTGAAGTCATGCTTTTGTAAGAAAGAGGTAAAAGGTGAAAAAGTCAGCAAATCGAAGACGATTCAAACTGCATCATGGATGAATGGCGGCTTTTACTTCAAAGAGAAAAATACCCAAGACAGAAATATGTGGAAATCTGTCATTCAAGCGAGTTAAGTTATAACATTATTCATAACATGGAAGAGGGGGGAGGTTGTTCAACAGTACGGAGGTGGACAAGCAGGAGCGCCCCACCACATCAGATAAATTACAAAGCAGCGGGGAGACTCACTTTGTGTTGACAAACCAGGAAATAAAGATGTTAAAGAAACGGAACATCAGAGATTAAAGTGGGAGGAGCACATAAAATACAATATTTTACCTACCTTTACAAATTTGCTGCTTATATCTGTATAATCCACTAGTTTCCTGTTAAGCATACGGATTTCGTAGGACTGACCTACATTTTAAAACATTAAAACAAGCTTGATTAAAATTAAAAAAAAAAATCAATTAGAAAAATGCTTGACAATACGGAGACTAGTGTAGTCTTTGTTCTCCTGAGACACAAGCTTTTATAAGTGAATAAAGGGTAGTAGTGACATAAGAATCAATTTCTCAAAATCACATGCAAACTAAAACGCTAGACATAATCATCAGTAATATAGCAACAATAAAAACAATGACATACTCTGAAATCTGTAGTGTTTACCATTAAGGTAAACACAGTTTTTTTTTAGGAACAAAGAAATAGGCCAACAAGTTAAAAATTTATGTTCTGACAAACAATTGAGAAAAAGTGATGTCAGAAATTTCCTACGCCAAATCTTAGTGATCCTAAAATTGATAGATTGATCTGTGTGAGCAAACACCTACATGTCACAATGATGTCATAGTGAATGCATCCTACTGTGATTCAGTGGGGCCTTTTGGCTATACTGCCCATTAAATAGCGATAACATGCCGACGGGGGCAACAGAGGGACATGGATATCCTGACAGATTTAGGGGGTCCAGCACTTGAAAGGGGGTGTTGAATATGTAACAATATATGCAAAATTTAGTGGGGGGCCCAAGGTGACATTTTGTCACAGATGAACAGTTCAAAAGATTGCATTCCCTGTTCAAAATGAAATGGCCGCAAACTTCAGGCGAATTACCAGCCCAAATAAGCAAAAACAGAATGACATAACATCTCTGCAGCAGACACTGGTTGCATTTGACACTGAAGGTCACAGCGACCTGGAATCTGTCAAAAGTATCTTTATTGGCAATAATTTAAATGCAGCAGGAAACTATGAACATGTAAAACAAAATTGGTAATTACTGAGAAATAAACTTTCAAAAATAGGGTGAGTATTGTTAAAATGGAACACTTTCTGAAAATTTGCTTTCTGGAGAAATTGCCTCAATGTCTTGAATCCCACTTGATACTATTCCAAATACATTAATGCCTTGTGAACACTATACCAAAGAGAAAATAAATATTACTAAACACACATATTAATTGCAAAGTTTCACTGTCTTATTTTGCCAGGTGTCCCAATTTCACGGTACTCACCCTATAAAAATGAAAAAAAACAGCCAGTTATCTGAGCCGACGGTGAAACAGTGTTGTGTCGTGCCGATTTCAATCGACATGCTGAGATTCTGGTCAGTAGTGCCATAAAAATGGGCTTTGGATAAATAAAGTTCCTCATGGTGATCAATGGCTAGATGGAAATTGCGCCTGTCAGCCCAGCCATCTATTCCTAATGGGGAGAATTATTTAAAGAGAAGAAGGGACGAGACCGTACCTTGGTTCAGATAGGTGAGGGTTTCATCGTGTATTTTTACCGCTGGTGATGTAGGTGCGCAGAGGACATACTGAAAAGCGGGCATCTTTTCGCACTTTTCGGAGATATGCGGAGTCTCCTCGTGCTTAAGGAACGATGCCAATGCATCTCTAAGGGGAAAAGGCAGCGCGATGAACAAAGATCTCCAGTGAAAACGCATGTGATCAGCTCGCCCCGCACCAGATGCACCTAAATACAAGTTCGGCCCGGCGACAGTTTAAAAAGAAGTTTACCTGGGTAATATTATATATTTTAATGTTGACAATGAGCGGGCGTAGGTCTCCAAAATATTTAATTTAAAATAATTACAGAAGAGAGATTAAAGGACTTCCGATACACGCTGAATATTGCACAGCACATTACAGAAACAATTTGCTTAATCCTTACAAGCAAACGTTAAATTTTTTAAAAAACCAATTAATACGATCAAAGTCAGTTCCCGACTTATAAACCAGGCAAGTAGAGTTATTATTATTATAGTCTAATTAAAAAAAAACGAATGAAAGGACGATATTTTTTAAATGTCTGAATATAATACTTTGATAAAAATATCCGTCTAAAATCAAAGTAAAATTTCCAGAAAAAGCATGTTGTTTCATAGACATAATAAAAGTATCATTTATTTATTTCAAAAAGCTGGACTCACCGGAGTGAATGCTGGGTGTAAGGTTCTGGTTGAGAGTGCCAAAAAAGCATCTTTTACACATACGGCAGGCAGAGAAGTACAGCTGTGAACATCCCAAAGCCGGGGAGCCGCAGACCGTAGGCATCTGGCGGCCGCTAAGCGCCCCCGCACGCTTATAAAGGAGCCACCCTTGACCCCCTTCGGCAAACCGACCTCCGGTGAACTGCAACGGGGATCGACACACCCGCTCAGTGGGCTCAGTCCGTTTAAAAGCTCGAGGGAAAACGTCATTAAATGCGATATTAACCCTTGTGTACTTTTAGTAATACGACATGCCCTGACTGCCGACCAAGCATTCACTTGGTCGTTTCAGACTGGGCATAGGTCCTGTGCAGTTAATATTTGTATGAAGACGACTAGTTATTGGCGTCTGCTATTCAGGCCTTCCATGCTTGGGAAAACTGTCCCTTGTCCTCTGTTAGAGCACCAGGAATCTAAACAGATATGTAGTCTTGCAAGTTAATATTTTACACTGTGGACCTCAGCAAAGAGGTTTATTTTAAAATGTAATGCAAAGCCCCAGATGGCCGTTTCGGCCCAACGTGAAGAAAGTCCGGTCACAGAGACGCAGCCATAAGAGGTCTTTGAATTTGGTTTATTTCTAGAGCAAACTGATGTTTATAATTTTTTGTCTGCAAATTCTATCACATGTGGCTATTAATAAAAACAAGAACAAACATTAAATCTGTACAGCTGTCATGATACACACAAAATAAAACAATATATAAATACATATTGATATTACATGACAAAAGCAAAAAAAAAAATTAAAATTAAATTTAAAAACAAAACATGCTTCATCAACATTTTGCTATGGATTCCACGGTAATGGCCAAAGAGCACGGTCCTTTCTGGAGACTCGCTGTCTCCTGCGAAACGTAAAGACTTTCTCCCTATAGACAGGAATTAAGCGAAACTCTGGAAAAGGCTCAAAGTAACTTTACTGGAAACGTACTCATCTCGACTGGCGTGAAGCGGGTCTGTTTGCAAGTATCGTCTGAGTCAGCCTAGCATGGCAAGGGTGGTGGACACCGGACCGCACACCCAGACGTCCCGGGACCGTCTCGAGTCAGGATCTCACACCCAAAGTCGGCAGGCTGCTCTCTGAGGCTCGACTATCTTAGACCTCAGTTTGGGTGCCCAGACCCAAAAATAGCTCAAGTAGTGTTTGATTGCTTTTCCAGTTCAGATTAATACTGTATGTACAGGCCGAGCTGAGGAGCCAAGGGACTCGGATCAGAACCAATCACAGCACAGCGGGGTGGGTTTCTGAGACATGCAAGTTACCTGTGAACGTGCAAAACAAGAGCTCTTTGACCTTTTTTTTGCTTTCTAATAAGTTTGCGAAGCAGCAACTGGAAGAAATGTACAAAATATTTTAAGGGTGCGTCTTTTTTTTTAATTGCAGAAAACTGGTTACATTGGGTACAGGTGAGTTATAAGGCCTTTCTTGACATCAGACCTTTCTTCATCGTCACAAAATGAGGCCTTCTGAACTACACAGGCTCTCTCACTGCAGAGAAGGACGAGCACACAGTAGCACCACTTAACATTCAACACGACCGTCCATTTTACAGCTGTTCCAGTACAGGGCTGGGTTAGAGCCCGGAACCCATTCTGGGCAGTGTGACTCGAGGCAGGGGACACTCTGGACAGGGTGCCAGTCAATAGCGGGGCACACAAGCTCACGCACACAACGGGCAATTTAGAGATGTCGATCAGCCTAACTGCATGTGTTTCGACTGTGAGAGGAAACCAGAGAGTCCGGAAAAACCCCCGCAGCACAGGGAGAGCATGCAGATCCTATTGCTGGCTACTGCATCACCGTGCCGCCCGTATAACAGTCTGTGTGGTGAAAACAGTACGCTGAAAATGCGAGTAAGGCCTGAGAGTGTCTTTAGTGTCCATCGTTGTGACGTAATGCGTAAGGGTCATGGGGCTTTAGTGTCAGGCGTGTCACCATCGGAACTGGGGAACTGCAAATCCACTGCAACACGTTACAGCCCTTCCTCTCTTTGACGGCCACGGGAAAACAAAAAATAAATAAAAATCTAAGCGGAGAAACGTCCGACATTTATACAGTGCACTGACTAACGGAATTTCTGACGAAGGCTGGAGTGTAAAACGTCATTGGATGTCCCGCGACAGGCACNNNNGTGGGAGCGCGGGTGGGGGGGGCGGGGGGGTTGTTTCTTTCGAGCTGCTTCATCAGTTGGCACGTTTCTTGAGGGCACACGTCCTCAGTCTATCCCATTTACAAATTAGTGTTTGAGATTGTCAAGGATTCCCCAGGAAAAAACAAACGGTTCCCATAAATATTTCCTCATTTTCTCATAATGGATTATTTTTTCTGATTGTAGTGAGACAAACTATGGCGGACTCTGATCAGGACATACGGACCTCACCGAAGTGCAGCTTATCCCTGAAGCTGAGCAAGTCGCCAGTCAGTCAGACAGCTTAATACTTTCACCTTAAGTGGCCATTACCAAACATCCGTGTAACGTGATTAATCATAATAAACAAAACTTTTTATCTGCCCTTCATGATGAATGTCAAAAGCAAAGTATTCAATGAATTTCTGTTTAGTTATCTGGACTAACTTCTCACTAATTCCCGGCCCTTGGTTAAATAAAACACAACATACGGAAATTAAAAAAAAAATAATTCTGTGTATAACCCTATATTTTTGGTTGTTACTGTGCTCAGCGTTGGAATACTACACTAGACCCTCATGTATTAATCACTCGGCCAGCCAAATGATCGTCTGCCATGACAAATAGTGAACAATTAGTCAAGCGACTCCAGCCGTTTCTCACAGATCCAGCAGGACACGCTCTTCAGAACATGCCCTTTATTCAAGGCTGCTGCCACTTGCAGGAATGACGAGAATCCGCTCTTAGGGCAAAGTGGGGCAGCTCAAAGGTCTCTAGATGATCGCAGTAAGCGGATATCATTTGCCCTTATTTGTCTCATTGTCAAAGAAAATCATAACATTTTCAGCTAAGCCATCAATTCAGAAGGACATCAGTAACAGCAAGGCTGCAGCACAGACAGCGATTGTCCCACATCCCACCCGGTGAGACCTCGTCGCTCCAGAAAAGGGAGAAATATCAGCAAAATGACTCCACATCCAGAAGTATGAAGGTGAAAGGAAATCGTGTATAGTAAACACTGGCTGAAAGATATACAATGACCCCCCCCCCCCCCCCCGCCACCGCTGGGGGAAGGGGAGGTGGGTGTTGATGCAAACACAGATGGAGAGGTCAAGAAGGAGGCATGGCCGCCGTCGGGGTGGGGGGTAGGGGCAGCTACGGGCCGCAGACTGGCTAGCTGTGTGTGGACACATCCGATGAGCTGCTACTGTTGCTGTTGGTGGTCTGGGCCCTCTTGATGTACAGGTTGAGCAGCTTCATCTGTAGGGAAAACGTGGAGGCACCATGAGCTCCGACAGTGGTGTGGGGGGAGTGGCGGCGGGGTTGCTTCAGCATTGCCAGGACCACGGGGCCCCTAAGCATCTTGACTGGCATGCTGTATAACCGGTTATACACTTTATGGACAAAAGTACCGGGACACCTGACCTTTACACCCACAGAAACTTCATAACATCCCTCCATATGGACCTTGCTTTGTGCCGTGGGGCACAATCATGCTGGACAGAAAAGGGCCTTCCCCAAACTGATCCCACAAAGTTGTATGCATAAAGTTGTCCACAACGTATTGGTATGCATACCAAGACATGGCTAGGTGAAGAAGACCTAGACTGACCCGCACAGAGCCTTCACCTCAACCCCATCAAACATCTTTGGGATGAACTAAAAAGGAGATTTTGAGCCAGGCCTTCACATCCAATATCAGTATCTGACCTCACAAATGCTCTTCTGGATGTATGTAAGAACACAACACAATCTGGTGGAAATCCTTCCCAGAGCAGTGGCAGTTGTTATAGCTGCAAAGGGGGGGTCCAACTCCATAGCAATGCAGATGGATTTATAATAGGATATCATAAAGTTCCAGTGGGTACCCCAATACTTTTGTCCATATAGTGCCCACACCAAGATTAATCAAGCACCAGTCAATTTTAGGTGGTACACTGGTGAGGAACTTCACTAACTGGGCATAAAAGGTTCAAACTCCAGGAAACGCCATGCTCTCGGCCCAAATCACCCCAATGAATATCTAGATGAATAAGGAGCAGGTGTTTGGCCCCCCGCTCTAGTGTTTTGGCCGGAGAGATTCACACACCTCACACAGGAGGACTCAGCGTACTCAGCAAATGATTCTTGTTAATACTGAACAAATATGCAGAAAATACACTGCAGCTAGAGATGCAACAACCGGGCCAGGTCCAAACCCCGAATGTCATACAGAGCCTTTGCTCACCCAGGGATGATTCTTGCACAGAACCAGAACTATATGTGCCCCTGTCACTTGGCCCAGGCAAGGCCACCGAGCAGCCAACTCGATCCGGTGAGGGTGCTCCTGGTCACTCCTGACTTGGCTGCTCTCCCAAGACCGGGGTGGCTCCTGCGCAGCTGGGATGGGTAAACCGTGAGGTCATATGACTGTACCTTGCTGCCCGTGAGCTGGGAAAGATGTGGCTTCAGCTCCTCGCCAATCACGGAGTAGATGGCCACCAGGCAGAACACGCTTGCCTTGCGCACGCTGCTCTCCGTGTTATCATAGCCCTGTGGACGGGAGACACGCACCTGCTGAAAGCGCAAACACATGCATGCATGGCATGCTCCCGCACACCCCACAGGGCTCTACAGGATATGCAGGCTTTTCTATAAAAAGACAGGATTGACAAAACAGGCCTGTGTTGTGTAAACTCCAAATAGCTCCCCCTCCCCCCAGCAAGAGCATTCGGACGGACCTGCAGGAGCCCAGGTATGATGTCGGGCAGAAGCTGCAGCAGAGAGTCCTTGACAATGCGCTCGATGACCTTGGTCTGCATCTTGATGGCCGCCAGGTTGATGGGGTAGTCGGCCGTCTGCACAATAGGACACAGCACCTTGGTGCACTGCTCCGGGTGGATGGAGCCTGCCAGGGTGGAGGCCGTCTCCTCTGCCGCCCGCACCACCTGTGGGGAAAGGGGGCGGGGTCACGAGTGCAGGCACGCGGGGAAAGCGTGACGCTACGGGATGCAGTGAAGCTACGGCCATCAAAGTGAGAGCAGCATCCAATCAAAACACAAGCAGCCCAAGGTGGGGGGACTGTGAGCCCCCTACCTCCTTGTGAGAGTCCTTATGGGCCTCCAGTGTCTTCATGATGGTGAGCTCTGCATAGTTCTTGAATCGAGCTGGCTGGTTCCGGAGGATCTCCTTCAGGACACGCAGAGCCAGGGCCCGGATGGTGTGCTGTGTGGTGAGCGGGTAGGGACAGGGGGGCTTGTTAATGACTAGGCTACCATTTATTCCAAACACCTTGCTGTTTTGGCTTTGGAATTATTACATGTAATAACAGGTTATCATGCGTGCCCTGGTAAAGTTGTGTGTGTGTGTGTGTGTGTGTGTGTGCGTGCGCGCAGATGTCTCTCTACACATGTGTGTGCACAGTCTGTCGTCACTTGCATGTGTGTGAGTGTTGTTTGTGTGTTCAGTCTCTCTTAATATGCGCAAGTGTGTGCAGTCTCTCTTCACGTGCAGTCTATGTGTGTTCGTCTCTCTTCACATACACTGTGTGTGTGCCTCTCTTGACATGTGGTCTGTGTCTCTCGTCATATGTGGTCTGTGTGTGCAGTCTCTCTTCATGTGCCCATGTGTGCGTGCCTTCTCTCTACATGTGCGGTCTGTGTGTGGTCTCTCCAAATGCGCGGTCTGTGTGTGCAATCTCTCTTCATGTGCATGTGTGTCTGTGTGGTCTCTACAGATGCAGTCTATATGTGGTCTGTCTGTGCAGCGGAGGGGACCCCCACATCTTTGTCGCCTAGTGTTTCCAGCAGCAGCAGCAGCACCGTCTTGAAATGCTCATCCCAGACGCCGAGGCTGTCCTCCCGCGTGATCTTCAGCAGCTCTACCAGTGCCCCCTTGCGCTCCTCCACACGCTCATTGTGATTGGACAGCTCCTTCAGGAGCTCGGCAACCAGCTCGGAGCGGTCTAGGGGCACTTCGGGACAGGAGGGTAGTCAGTGTCAGAGAGGGCCATCTGCTCATCCCCACCACTCAGGAGTATCTAGGTGGGTGCTCGTTCTATTCGGTGCCAGCATGTACATATCTTGCTGGCAAGAAACATCCATAAACATCCCCCTGGGATCCATAAGCTTACTGTTGTTTCAGGGTTGCTTGAGTTACTCAAGTTAGTAAAACTGTTATGAGGTTAGTGTTACTTTAGTTAGTAGAATAACTGGATTTGTTGTGAATTACTGACATCATCAGCTAATGCTAGAACTGCTAAAAACCCATGACAATGGTTTAAGTAGTATAGACAAATTGTCCCGCTCTAGAATCCTGCATACATGAAGCAAGCATGTTCAGATCTAGAGTTCACATCACATTAGTCACAAGGCTGCCGCTCAGGCTTGTCTGGGACAGTGACAGACATGGATGAGATGGAATGGGATGAGGGGTAAGGTTACCAGGCATGCACGTAAAGAGACATAAGAGACAGAAGGGGCAGGACAAGGGGGCGGCGTGCCTTTACCAGGAGAAACCCCCTTGGTGTGAGACATCTTGTTTTCACCACAGGCTGAACGCCGGCCTGAGGGGACAGCAAGGAGTGCGGTGACAATCACAAAACCGCGCACACACGCAGCACCTGCCTGACCCATTTGCCTGGCTGCGACTTCACCCTTCCAGAACCTTCCGTTGTGGCACTCAGGCCTGTTTCTTCCTTTCTCAGCTCACTAGCTCATCTTGCCCCGTTGCACGGCTTCTCCCTGCATGTCACTGCACGACCATCCAGACTGTGTCTTGAGGCTGACATGCCAATCATTGCAACACACACCCCTGTCCAGTCCACATGATGCGACCGGACGACAAACGATAAAGGTCACGTTAACAGCTGGGGGCCGCGTGTGGGTGAGGTGAGCGTGTTTTTAGTGTAAATGGTGACATTCAGGTACGACGAGGCTCTCCCATTGCTGAATTCGGTCACCTGCAGACTCATGGAGACGAGGTGATGTCATGACGTCACACTGGGACAGGGGGGAGGCGGGGGGGTCCCCGTGGAGGCTGGGGAAGGTAGTTTATGTGGGTGCCTTAAGGTGCTGACAGACAGACACACACACACAAAGCCACACGTTCCAACACACACTGAGACACAAACACACACACACGCACACACAGATACACGCATCCCACTGGAAAGTAACTATAAAGTTGGGGGGTCAGTCATGTGACATCACCAGTCTTACCGTCACGGAACTGCTCGACGTCATCATCAAACACCGCCTCCTTCAGGGCGCTCTTGTCGTAAGCACTGATGGTGTCGGCATAGCTGTAGGGGCTGTATTCACGACCCCGGGGCCCCGCGAAGGAGCGTGGGGACGGCGTGTTGAGCAGTGATGTCTTGTTGTCCAGTGCCGTACGCCCCCCCTCGATGACATCAATGCCGAGGCGTGGGTCAGAGCCAGAACCAGCCAGAAGAGCCTCCCGGCCGACCTGGAGAGAGAGCCAGAGCTGCAGCACTGACATAGTCACCCAATTACATACTCGCCCTAAACCTAGTAAACAGTGAACACACATCAGATGTGTCTGTTCACACTGTAAACCCGTGGGAGGTGCGCGGAAGCGACATGCGTGACAGGCACACTCACGGCGTCGTCCTTCTTGCCCTCGCGCCTCACGGGCTCATTCAGGTCCTCTTGACTGCGGTAACTGAAGCTCTGGATGGCTTCGGTGACGCCACGCAGGGAGTTGTAGATCTCATCTGAGTTCATGTTCTCCGTGTCATACTCCAACAAGCTTTCAAGGAGAGCACAGGGAGGGGTTCCCTTACAGCAGGCCAGGGTAGAGGGCGAGCACACGGGCCCGCTTGTGAGCCGCAAGCACGTCATGAGACATGGCCTGCGACGGGGAACTATCCTTCAGCGGTATAAAGATTAGACATGATAATTTGGGGAATTTGGTTTTCAGATCTAACATGACTGCTTTTAGCATCATTCTAGAACCATAAAGGCGAAGCCATAGAATACAGATCAGCGAAGGGAGACTCTGGGAAGTGAAGGACAGTCGCCCGCTAACAAGGCCCAGCGTATAGCACGCCTGAAGCAAGTGGAATGGACCAACAGCAGATACCGTGATCACTCACGTTCCTCCATCCAGACTCTGCCAAAGTGACCTCACACAGCAGCAATGGACGCCAGCGTCAGCTCGAAACGTGAAATGAAACGACGGGATGGAATGAAGACGGTGAGAGAAGTCAGCAAAGAAACGGCAGCCATCGCAGAACCCAGGACACATGCAGACCAAGCCCCCGCAGCTCCAGATTACCCCTCCCCCCACCACCCCAATGACAGCAAGAGGAGCTGGCAGACAGAGATGTCACAGTATTCGGGCCATACGCATATGGAGCCTCCTGGAGAGAGGAGAGGGCGTGAGCCTCACTGATGGACATACAGCGACATGAGAGGATCCTCTGGATGGCCACATGCCGCCTGCTGCCCCAAGGACACGTAGCGCAACGCCACTGAGGCACTGTGACACCAACATATGCTCCGGGGTGACCCTCCCGCATACTGTGACACCCCCAGCAGCCGGAGGCGTGTTACCTGGGAGAGTAAGCGCGACGGAGGGCCTTGAGAGAGGGGGCGGCGGGGGCGGAGTGGGGCGGAGCTAGGGGAGAGGGCTGCTTGGACGGCCCGTCGGCACCCCAGCCCCACAAGCGACTGTGACCCCACATAGTCAGGAGACACGAGACCAGGGTGGGGAGGGGGCGGTGGGGGGGGGCGACACGAAGGGCAGAACGAAAGGATAGAACGAGACAGAAATGTGGAGACACATAGAGAGGGAAGAAAGGAGAGAGAAGAGAAGATCTAGTCCAAGCAGCTGGTTAAGGGGCTTTGCTGTACCCCATTTTAGGGGTCATAACAAAGGCAGCACAGCCTAACCCCAACTCTAACCCCAAACCTAACCCCCACACTCAAGTGTAGGAAGCAGCCTGCTCTGCAGACCCCCTGCACACCTGCAAACCCTTCAGTTAGCCAGTTTAACCCTAAGTCTAACCCTTAGTACTGCTGTTTGCAAGTGCTTAGGGTTCATGGGAGATTCACGCCGCAAAGTGCAGCTTGGTCGGGCCCCAGTGACTCTTTAACACAAGAACCAGTGAGTCACAAGTAAGTCACTCCTCCGTGGAAAACAGCCGAAGTATAAAGCCTCCTCACTCCTCCTATCGCGGTCCTGATCTCCCATTGGGAGGAACAGTCCTTTGCACACAGAAGATAAACATCAGGTTCTCCAAGCAAACTCCACCGGACCCCCTGCCCCCTGCTCAGGGGTGTCAGCAGTGACCTCACAGGGCCTGCGGGTAGCTGGGTTAACGGTTAGTGCAGTTTCAGTGAAGCAGGAATACCCAGAAAACAAGAGACACACCAGAACCAAACACTATAACATGCAGAGCTCTGAACGGAGTAACAAAAGCCGCACCGAATGATGTAATGACTGGAGCACTGAACGGCGTAACGCCCAAAGCTTCAAACAACATAACGTCTGGAACAGGACAGCACAATACCTGGAGCACTGAGCAGGGTAACATGCAGAGCACAGCAGCGTTGGGGCCATTCCGGAAAGCACTCATCAATTCCAATCCAAATCGGGAAATTGAACTAGAGTTGGAGTTCAAATATCCCTGAAATCGGGATCCGAAGTCCAGTTCCATTTCCTGATTTGGATTGGAATTGATGAGTGCATTCTGGAATGGCCCCAACCCTGGAACACAGAATAGCGTAATGCCAGGAGCAACAGCTTAACACTCAAAGTTCCAAACAGCGTAACGGCCGGAGCAATGAACAGCGTAAGGCGCAGAGCTCTGAACAGCATAATGCACGGAGCAATGAGCAGCATAATGGCTGGAGCAATGAACAGCGTAACACCCAGAGCAATGAACAGTATAACATGTGGCACTCTGAACTGTATAACGCCTGGAGCAATGAACAGTATAACACCCAAAGTTTGAACAGCGTAATGTGAGGAGCAATGAACAGCATAACGGCCGGAGCAATGAACAGCGTAAGGCGCAGAGCTCTGAACAGCATAATGCACGGAGCAATGAGCAGCATAATGGCTGGAGCAATGAACAGCGTAATACCCAGAGCAATGAACAGTATAACATGCGGCACTCTGAACTGTATAACGCCTGGAGCAATGAACAGCATAACACCCAAAGCTTGAACAGCGTAATGTGAGGAGCAATGAACAGCGTAATGCCCGGAGCAATGAACAGCATAACGGCCGGAGCAATGAACAGCATAACACGCAGAGCTCTGAACAGCATAACGGCCGGAGCAGTGAACAGCATAACACGCGGCGCTCTGAACTGTATAACGCCTTGAGCAATGAACAGCTTAACGCCCAAAGCACCAAGTAGCGTAATGCACGGAGCTCCAAACAGCGTAACGCAAGTAGCAATGAATAGCAAAATGCGCGGAGCACTGAATTGTATAGTGCCTATAGCAATGAACAGCGTAATGCGCGGAGCTCTGAACAGCATAACCTGCAGAGCTCTGAACAGGGTAACGCCCGGAGTAATGAACAGCGTAATGGCCAAGGGTCCAAATAGGATAACGTCAGGAGTAATAAACAGTGTGATGCATACTGAACTGAACAGTGTAGCACTCGAAACACTGAACAGCGTAATGCACAGATCTCAGAATAGTGTAACTCCCAGTGCACTTAACAGCATAATGTCAAATGCTAAAACACCCCAATGTGTGGAACTCCGAATAGTGTAACGCTGGAGTACTGAACAGAGTAACGCCCGGAGCACCAAACAACATAACAGATGGAGCACCGAACAGCATAACACCTAGAACATAAGAACATAAGAACTATACAAACGAGAGGAGGCCATTCAGGCTCGCTTGGGGAAAACTTAACTAATAGCTCAGAGTTGTTAACCTGGAGCACTGAACAGCACAATGTCCAAAGTTGTAAACAGCTTAATGTGTGGAGCTCCGAATAGTGTAATGCTCGGAGCACTGGATAGTGTAACACCCAAAGCTCCAAACAGCGTGATGTCCAGAGCACTGAACAGCGTAACGCCCAGAGCACTGAACAGCGTAACGCCCAGAGCACTGAACAGCGTAACACCCAGAGCTCAGAGCCTTTAGCTCAGACCCAGATGTGGAACTCAGCCCTGCCCAGCCAGTCCGCTTCAGCTGCTAAGAACACGGATGGGCTCCAGGGGCTGCCTAAGGCAACAGCCTAGGAGGAAGATGAGAATACCTGGGTGACAGCCCCCCATGAGAGCAGTTGGTAGGGGAGGTGAGGGGGCTGCTCCGGCTGCCGGGGTGCCGAGGAGGGGGGCGACCCATGGTGCTGCTGGGAGATGCCTGTGGGACAAAGGGACGGGGTCAAGCATCCAAAAATCCACAGCTGGTCTGGAGATAACAGTGCCCCCTGCCACAGGACTGTGTGTCCCAGGTCCCAGGTTGGGTAAAACGACATTGTAACATCTAGACTCTAATTTAAAAAAAAATGGAAAGAAGCCACTCAGAGACCTCCTGCCGTCCATCCACCATTCCCTGCCCCCCATCCCCTCCCCAGGATTGCTCACCACGCCCATGTTGCTGGAGTTCTTCATGTGGTTGTGCAGGAGCTTGGTGGCTCCATCCTGGAACGTTTTGGGCAGCGCCCCCAGCAGCATGGTGAACTCTGCCGTGTTTAGCTCAAACAGTGAGATAAGCACCACCTGGGCGGCCTATGGGGGGGGGAAAAGACACAGCGAGCTTAGGGCTGGAAGAAAGCCAGACAGAGGACTGAAAGCCATCCACACATGCCAGTCACGGCTGCTGCCTGTCACTGCTCATTTGGGGCCCTCTCTATACCCTATCCCAGTCCCATTGGGGCCCTGTCACTGCCCCATTGGGGCTCTGTCTATACCCTGTTCCAGCCCTATTGAGACCCTGTCCTCTCACTGCCCTGTTTGTCCTGTCACTGTGCTAACTGTATCACCTAAACCGTGTGCTGTCTCTGTCCCACCAGTGTCCGGTCTGTACCGTCTGTGTCCTGTCAGTGCCCCACCTGTCCTGTCTGTGTCCCTGTGTCCTGTCTGTGTCCCGGTCTATACTATCTGTGCATCATCAGTGCTGTGTCTGTCCCTTCAGTGCCTGGTCTGTACCATCAGTGCCTAGTCTGTACCATCAGTGCCCAGTCTGCACCTTCTGTGTCCCATCAGTGCCCCGTCTGCACCATCTGTGTCCTGTCAGTGCCCTGCCTGGCTTTCATTTTCAGTTCCTGTAATGACCTTCACTGTTGTGAACTTAAGCATAAAAGATGCTAGATGTATTGCACGAGTGAAATCAAAATAAAATGTAATTCCATGTCACAGCAAAAATGTTAGCGTTTATCTGGAGTTTATTTCCTTGAAGCATACGCTATATCTGGCATCATACACACGCAGACAAATAGACACATATGCAGTGACACACGCACATATGCAGGCACACAAGTGCCCCATGCACAAGTCACGCGTGTGTTAGCCAAAGCAGAGAAACATAGGGTTAATTAGAAATTCCGTGAAAGGTCTCCCAGGTCTGACAGCCGCTGTCAAGGTCACACAAGGTCGGTTGCACTACAAAGAGCACTAAACACCCCCCCCCCCCAATAGAAGGTATCAGGCAGAGAGTTGGATATGTGCGTAAGGACAGCCTGCAGCGGCCAGGCAAAGGCAGGTTATAACCGGGGTGGGGGGGCCGAAGGTCGTGCCCCACGGTGAGGGGGCCATGCAGTCCAAGATGGGGGCTGGCTGGTGGGGGCTCTACCTGCTTGCACCTCTCCTCCAGGTTGCCCTCCCCAGGCAGGGAGGCCGTGGTGCAGGGCCTGCCCGAAAGTTCCTCAGCCGCCCAGTTATGCAGGGTCTGGGTTCGATGGGGGGGACCACGCCATTTCAGGGGGGAATCGAAATCAAACCAAAGAGAAACCAGGAAAACATGAAGAAGGGAAGGGGTCTCCGAGGCACCGCAAACATGGATGTGGACACGGGGGTGGCCACTGGGGGCAGCGGCGCACTCCCTGCACGTTTCCCAGGAAGGGGCCCACAGAGGCAGAAGGCCAGAGGTGACCTCGTCAGCGGCGGCTGTGAGTAATCTGTGACCCCGTGCCTTCCTGGAAGGGGGGCGTTTCCTCTGAAAGGAAGCCGGTTACTCATTGGCTATGCCCAGAGATTAAACAGCCAACCGGCACCCCAGGGCAAAACAAGGCCAAATAAAAAAAATACTGTCATAGGAATACATGTGCTATATATATATAAATATACCTTTCCGGAAAATTCCCAGCCAGCGAACAGCTTCATCTACCAAAGCAGCCAATTGCTCTGCCAGTCGTATGATAGACAGCAGCTTGGTATCAGGAAGCCCCCTAGAGCGAGCCAAGGCGCGCCCCGGGCGGGCAGGTCAGGCCAAATGCGTGCAGGGCAGGAGGGGGTCCAGCTCGCGCCTACCTTCCGCACATCAGAACTCTTCGGTTCTGTGGTCCAAGTGATGATGCGCGACACGGCCAGCCGGGTCTCGCTGGAGTTCACGAAGTCCGCGTGATTCATCTGCCGCGCCAGCGACTCTATGTACTTGAGAATGGCCACCTTCACCTGAACCAGGCACACAGGAAATGACATCAATGATAACGCTGGTCACCATGGTGATATAGACAGTACCTGCAGTGTAATCCATAAGTATTTGGAGAGTGATACATTATATTGGAGAGTGATATTTATGTTATTATTTTGACTCCATGATCAGAAATTATTTAAAATTAAACACCGAATGGGAGCTTGTGCAGACTCATTTAATTTAAGGTTATGAAGACTAATATTGAGTTAACTATGTGAGAATTATAACCCTTGTAATTGATCCAAAGTAATTGAACTATTGACTGCTTAGTGCTCTTTGACCAGGGTGGTGTTATTGCGTCATATCTTGGTGATAATATTTATGAATATTAAGGGAGCAGACAGTTTAAAGGCTGTCTCTGAGGGAGCCCGCCACCTCCCAGCCACAGCGAGACAGCGAGCTAATGGGGAACCAGCCTGCCTGCACCTCCTGCCCTATGCTAGGTGAGTGCAACCAGACTCCGGGCCTCTTCCGCCTACCAGCCTCACGTGACCTCTATGAAATCTTAGTGACCCACAGTACCTTAAGATTGGGCGTCTGGGTTTGATCCACGATGAAGCGCATGAGTATGTTGAACTGCTGGTCGAATGGGAATGAATCCCTGGGAAACGGGAACACGGAGACAGTCAGGCCCGGTGACCCAGATCTCCCGAGAGGAAACTGACAGGCACAGGGCCAAACGGACCTGGTGACGTCCAGGGCCTTCTGGACCTTGGCCTGGACGGAGCCCAGCAGGTCGGCACCCATCTTCTTCAGCAGCTGGGTAAGCAGGACGAAGAGCCAGTCCTGGAGGTCCTCGCGGTGAACAAGGATGAAGTCCACCAGCGTCTCCAGGAACATGCTGAACACCTGGAGCACATTTCAGGAGTCTCCAGTAAAAATGCTAGTGTGTCTGTCAGACGTACCCCAGCAAAGAATGAGGAGGACACTTACTCTCTGAGGTTACAATCCACACCACGGCAGACCATGCAAACGGGAGACAAGGACAGTCCGTTAGTACAAGTGAATACAGTTCCTCTGCAGGGAGAACCAACGTGAAAATATTATTACAATTAATTTATGCTACATATATGAGTGCATGAGTCAAACAAGCTAATCAATGGAAATCATCAGGCCCTCAGCCTGGAGAAAACCTCACAGCTTCTGATTATCCATAAAGTGTACCCTTCTGAAATAAGCGAAAACCACACAGAGAAGACAGGTGTTTCTGTTAAGGGATAGTCACAGCTTGTAAAATACACACAGCACACACATTTCGGGGATCTTGAATAGGGGGAACAGGGTATAATATTAAACAGGCACTCTGGGGAGGCTTTACACCTAATGAGCAAGTTACCTAAAGGGGCCTGCATGCACACACTGGGGGCCCCCCCGTGCATTAATGGCTACCTTGCTGTGCGGGTCGGCAAACATCCTGGTGAAGATCTCACAGAGCCTCTTCAGTTCCACTCGGCTGCGGAAACAGAAGCGGCCAAGAGTGACACATAGGGCGACCTCCATGACTCTCTCGGGGGCAGCTGATGACGGCGCCTCAGTGCTGTCACCTCCCTACTTTATAGGGACAAGAGGTCCTCTCCCCAGCCCCGGTTACGGCCTGTTTTCCCAGCACCCTTTGCTCTCAGAATGGTCCCACCCACCTGAGGATCCGCTGGCTCTTGAGCAGGTTCTGCAGGCCCAGTAGACCCTCCTTGCGCTCGGACCAGTTAGAGCTAGCGCAGTGGTTGAGCACCTCGGCAACATCCTCCGTCTGCCGCAGGTAATGTGGCACGCCACCGTTGCGGGAGCCGTACGAGCGCTCTGAGCAGGCGCTGGAGGCATCGCTGTTAGCGTCGTCATCCGAGTACATCCCCGGTGATTCATACCGCCGGCGGACGGGCTTCCTCTGCAGGAGGCGAGAGACGCGTCAGGAAGCACTTACTCTTAATTCTGTACAGATAACCGCCTGGGCGCACTGGACCAGGGGGGTCTGTTGCTGTGTGCTGTAGGTGTGCAGGCCTGCTGCGCAGATGAAGGCCTGCAGCGCACTGCTATGGAACCACCCTGCCTTTCACATGCGTGAGTAGATGCTAACCACTGTTAGATCAGTCCTTGCTAACTGCTCCATTGACAAGACATTTATAATTGATCGAGACACAACTTTCAATATACCGATGGGGACCCCCCCCCCGGCAAAATATACGGCAAAATATGGTGGCTTCTTTGTAGCTCTCCCAGTAAAAAAATGGGTGGGGACATCTGCTTTAGAAACATTACTCTGCTAGTACTCTGGCTATGCTATTACTCTGTACAGCAAAAGATAATATTAAGATTATATTAGTCATGCTATCTTTTTATTAACAAGTAACAAGCTGACCTCCATAGCGATGCGGTCACATGTCACAGCAGGATGGCTGCAGATGGCACACAGGCGGCATCCCGCTTGCCGTGTTACACTTATCAAAACGCAACGTAGCGGTCAAACAAGCGGTCAAAAAAAGAAGTAACATCCAAGGGACCCCAGAGACGTTCACCAAAACTAGTGTGAACCGTGTCAGTGCCCAGCTAACGCACCAGCCGCTGTGTGTCTGACCACATGCAACCTCTAGGACTGGATCAGTGTAAATACGGGGGGTCTGACACCCCCGATTAACCCATGAGACCCAGTGAAAGGCATAAAAGCAAAATTTTTAGAGGGTCTCAAGATCAATACTGCGCAACAATACCACCGAATATTGAAGGGTATTTCGCACACTAGACTGGATACTATGAGCCATCCAGACCAGCATCATGACACTGATCATCAAAAATGCCAGAAGCCCAGCAGCTTAAATATTTCAGCTACATACCACGTTTTGTTCTGTTTACAGTCGGACAGTTTTACGTGCCTCCAGGCGGACTGTGAAATAAACTTTGAGGATGAATTCTTGCGTCTTCCATGTGTCTATTGCAAAGCGATGCGACTTTTGATACAATCCGACACATCATTACTCCAGACACAAAACGACAACTGTAACGTACAAAACATGCAGCTGAGCTGATGAAACTCCCTGAAAGTGCAGCATACGTGCTTGATGTGTCCTTCATCACGGTCATCCTCTCCAGTGAGCAGAACACGGTACGGGCTTCGTGACGGCAGGGCTGTTAGCCAGGTGGCTAAACACCACTGAGGCCCTCAATGATGTAAAAGCCGAAACTCATCACAGTCACGCTTACCTTGTTCCTGGAATCACCGAGCAGCTGAAGGCATGGAGAGAAAATCAGAAAAAAAGCAAAAGTTATTGTTCAATCAAATTCTTCTGAGCGAGCATGACAGCATGACATTACTGAAGCCAATAACAGTGTGCGACCAATGAAATTACACAGGACAATAAGATCAGGAGTTGGAGAATGAAGAGTGCGTGCATCGTGAGAAGCCATTCGCTCACCAGGGCATCTGCCACCGCCGCCTCCACCTCTGTGCCCGTGTTGAGGACCCTCATGGCTGAGATCCGAGCAGGATGCACCAGGCCAAAGCGGTCTGCGGTGCGGAGACAGGAGAGTCACACCGTAAGATGAAAGGCAGGGACAAAGCACAGTTTCTACAGTGATGAAGGGTGACGGAGGCTGCAGATCCAGACGTGATTTTAACATGGGGAGGGTAACAGAATGGAGTCGCCATCATGAGTAGTGGTGAGGCTAAAAATAAATGAAGCTGATGACTGATTAATAACAAATAAATAAAAGGGAGAAATTCCACAAATCGCTGGATCCAAGAGAAACAAAACAAAAAAAAAACATTTCCTTAATCATTGACGATAAACAGGACGGAGTAATATCAGAAGGCGATGATCAGGAACAAAACTGGGGAAACCAAAAGACAAAACAGGACAGCAAACGGCACGTACTGGAAGTAAGACTGCAAATGTAAAACAGAAAATACACTGTGAAACCAAAAAGGAAATTCCCAGAGGAAACCGACAGCTGACAGCACGACAGCATGCTTCATGTGCCAAAATAATAGTGAAAAGCGACGGCGGACCTTCAGGCGGACAGCAGAGCTGACGGCATGGGGATGCGGCACGGCTGTTACATATAGGTCACCCCGTAAAAAGCCCGCTTCCTTAACAATGCAGTAGTAATGCTCTCTGTGGGATACCACAGGAACGCCGGGAACGAGGGGTGGACGGGAAGACAGCCAATCAAAACAAAACTGGAGTGAAGACATGCGAATGGACACCGCCTGATGCCATCAGGAATGAGGGGATGAGATGGACAAGCGACACCTCCACACTCAGCCTGCGGCGCCGTGCCTGATCCGGTACAGACTCCAGGACCCGGATCACACTCGGCACACTGGTCAGTTTTAAGCAGTAATGGAGTCAGACTTGGTTTCCTATCACAGCCGTTTTCTTAACACAGCCGGTGCCGCACGCTGAGCCGCGGTGGTTCTCACTCTCTGTGCCGCGCGCCGCCCTGTTGCAGGCGGGGTGCGGCACCACATACGCATGTTGATGAATGCCCCCTCCCGCATGCAGATCACCTGACTGGGCCACGGGGTCGGCCGCGGTGAGAGCGCTGGTGGAACGGGAGTGCCGTCGGGAGGCTGCGGGGCACAGACCCAACGGGAGGAGTGCAGGGTTAGCGACACGGGAGACGTCCTCACAGGAGGCTCCCCAACAAGACGGCGGAATCCGAGGTACCCACCCCCACCCCCCATACACAGGATGAAAGTGTCTTGGGCTGCACCCAAGATCACATGATGACAATGCAATGGAGCGGCATGTGCTACATGACTGCATTCACAAGCACAGGAAGCCAACTCAAGCCAGAGAGTCAGCTAGCTGCTGGGCACACCACCCTCTACTGGCTGCTAGCTGCACTGCACCAGGACACACCATCTGCTTTCCTCTCAGTAACGTGTTGCAGCCTTCTGTGGGTCAAGTTCATCAAAACCATGATGATAATAAGGTCACGGGGAGTGTTAAGCGCAGCTCTGCGGTATGACGACAGTATAAGGAGGCCGCACTGTACCATTGACCAGTCAGCTTCATTACAGCTCACTGGAAAAAGACTGAAATCCCAGAGCAATGACTCTGGATCTGGAACAGAAAGAAGGATGCATGCGGAATAGGGGGGAAGGCAAAGGAAGGCCACGCCCACAAATGAAGTGGGAGGGAGCCTCACCGACGGGGCGGAGGGTCTGCTCCATGGCCATCCCGTACTCACCCAGAGGACCGAAACCGCGCGCGGGACTCGTGTCCCGACTGCTCTCGCGGCTGGTGTCACGGCTGCACCCCTGGCTCACGCTGGGCCGGGGGAGGCGGCTCCGGGCTAGCGTGCGGTGGGCGGGGAGGGGGAGGAAGAGTGGCAGGGAGAAGAGCTTTAGAACACAGGTCAGTGGGTTAGTAGGGGCTGTGGGCGGGCTTTACAGAAGGGGGCGGGGTTCTGGACTAATGTGTGTCAGGGAGAAGGTCTTTAGAAAACAGGTCAGTGGGGTCTGTGAGGGCGGGGCTTAGAGATAGAGAACTGGAGGTGGGACTCCAGGCCAGCATGCAACAGGGGGATGATCTTTAGCACATAGGTCATTGGGTTAGTGGGCACTCTGGGCAGGGCTTACAGAAGAGGGCGGGGTTCTGGGCCAACATGTACCAGGGAGAAGGTCTTTAGAAGACAGGTCAGTGGGGACTGTGGGCAGGGTTTATAGATAAAGAATTGAGGGCGGGGCACCAGGCCAGCATGCAGCAGGGGGATGATCTTTAGAATATAGGTCATTGGGTTAGTGTGGGCTCTGGGCGGGGCTTACAGAAAGGGGCGGAGAAAACATTTAACGTTGAGTTAAAGTGGAGGGCAGCTTCAGTGTTAGAAAGTGAAGAACAGCTTGCTGCTGGGGCAAACAGTAAGAAAACACAGCTAGAGAGCAGCTATGAATGATGGGATGGAATAACGGGGAGAGACGGCAGAGAAGCTGACTGAGCAGCACAGGATTCACCGCTTGATAGTGAGGATTCGCTCCATTATAAAGCATTTGATGAGGATCCTTCCATGAAGAGGACTCTTACTGAACACACAGACCTGAGATCAAACACTTAACCTCTAACTTGCATTTTACAGCCAGCTGAATCAGCTGCCTAACTCTGCATGCTCGTCATCAGCATGATGAGAAAGTGCAGCCTTCCCGGACACTGGTGATGACAGCATGTCTCACGATGAGCTGACGAACAGTGACCTCAGCACAGAGTGGCGCAGATGGGAGTCTCCGTGGGGGCCTGTTTGGCCAGCCCCGCATCAATCAATCACACAGAGCGGCCAACCGACCGATCGATCATCTGATCGATCGCAGGAAGAGTGGAGGCGTGGGCTGACACAAATGCAGCCTAGATCGACCAAGGTTTAGTTTTCTCTCTGACCATGGATTCCCCACAGCGGTCTGGTCCCGCCATTAACCCTTTCATGCCATGTCTCACTTGGTCTAGTTGCACTGACCCTGCCATCTCTGCTACAGAGCCAGTACACCTAGGCAGGTATCCATGCATGTAGGTATGTGTTTTTGTAATACTTCTGCAAAGTCTCCCCATGGGAGAATCCAACTCTGGGGGCCAAAATCTGTCTTCATGGGGCCCAAAATCTCTAGCAGGACCCCTATCGATATCTTCCCATACCTGTACCAGGCAAAGCTCTTACCAACACTCAATTCACATGGGTATGATGTGTGCCCCCCTGGGTGTATGCCTGGGGCTTGTGGTGACGGTAGGAAGAGCCTTACCCACGCCCAGCCTGGTGGGACTGGTCTCGCGACTGCAGCCCTGGCTCCGAGGCACCCTGGCACGCTTGTCCGAGGACGGTGTGGCGGCAGCAGATGCGGAGGCGCGGGGGGCCCGGCCGTGAGCGTGGCCCAGGAGTCGTCCCGGAGAGCTGGAGCGACTACCAGCTGTAACAGGCAAAGATAGCATAGAAGGGCCCGTCAGAGCCCAGACAGCCCCCACCCACAGAAAACCCCCGGGGAGGGGGGGGGGAGGAGGCATACCAGTAAATCTACCCCCCAACTCAATCCATGATGTGGCTCATCCATACATCACAACACAGGAAGTCCCTGAGGCATCACAGCTGGGTATGAGTTACCCAGGGAAAGGGTCTGTCAAGGGCCCAGCAGCCCTGTTCTTCCTGGGATCTGAACCTGCAACCCTATGGTGTCAGTACTATAGAGTCTGAGCTGCCCCATCCTTAACTTCAAATTAAAATACTGGAAACCAACATTTGAGGCAGAGCTTAAAACATGTAACTGTAGCAACACTCAAACAAGGTATTTCACATCCACAGGGGATACACTAGACAGGAGATAGTAGGGTTGCGTAAGGAGAGCCTTAACTTGGGTGGTGGGGGGGAGACGATGACCAGGACAACACGAAACACAGCACTGTGAACACCTCCAGTGACGATAGTACAGGAGAAACAGGGAAAGGCTATACAGGACAGCGATTTCATGGCGGGACCCCACATGAACTGTGGAGCTGAAGGGGGGACCTAATGGGGCATGCTTCATGAGGTTGTTTGGAGCGGACCAGGTCATGCTGAAGACCCGAGGGGAGGAGGGGGGTGCGTGGCAGGATTCAGATTAGATGAAGGCAGGCTTACCACCAGTCGGATTGGCTGATCTGGATCCTTGTGTATGAAAGCGAGTCGCAAGACAGCAAAAAGTAGCCAGTTACAAAGAGTCAATGCCAGAGACAGAGAGTATCCCAGCATGCATCAGGCCAGTCACTTTCAGTCTGCTGCCCCTTAGGAGCCTGTCAACGTCGTGCCCAAGGGTGGGGGGCCCAAAGACCAAGACCCGCACGGCGGTGAGAGGCTGGCCGTATGACCACAGGGTCACAGGTCATACGGAGAGGGGGGTGAGGTAGATGGGGGTGGCAATGGCATTCGCCCCCATGTGGGCAGCCCGGGCAGAAGCGGGAAGCCATGTGAGGAAGGGTGTACAATACGGAACTCACGCTGGGACTGGGATGCTGCCTTGGCACGACTGCGCCCCCTGCTGTCTGTGGTGACGGTGCTCACCCCCACCGCACTTCCAGAGCTTGGCCTCCTGGTGCGAACGCGGCCTGAAGGGGAGAAAGAGAATAAGAGAGAGAGAGAGAAAAGTCAATGCAGTCATCATTCAACACGATACAAGCCTATGCCAGTGCGGACCCACAGACGCCAACAGTACAGGAGCAGAGAGCAGTTTTCTGAGCAAACAGTAAAGGGGACCCCACACACACACACACACACACACACACACACACACACACACACACATAGGGGTGCTGTCCACTGAGGTCCGGTGCTTAGCCGCCTCTCTGACTGCAGTCCATCTAACGGCATGCAGCGGACAAACTGAACACAGGCCCAGAAAAGCGTCCCAGCATGTAGACGTTTACACCATCAAAACGTCCACCGCACAGCACAGCGAGGGGCTGCATCAGGGAAACCTGGGAGGCAAAGTCAGATGCACAGATGCTAGGAGGAAGGTGAGGCCACTCGCCTGTTGCGGCGATTCAAGGGTAATTACTGCTGGGAGCAGTACAAAAATCAGGCTGTACTGTCACATCACTGATATGACAGTTTCGTCACTCTGTGGACACCTACTCAACAGAGACTCATCTGGTCTCGAACCGCTCAGCAAGCCTAGGATTACAGTTAGTCCCAGAGGACACTTTCATACCCCAGCTACAGTATGATGACAGCTGTTTAAATAACTTGGCTATAAAGTTGAATTCATGTGGATGTACAGAAATAATGTAGTTTCACCCCATGAAACTCAAACTGATCTCTGCTCAGGAACAGGCTGTGCCAAGGCCCACAAGCTAAGGTCCACCATCCTGGTCAGAAGCTGCCAACCTAGAAAAGTCTGCACTGTTCCTACAGGGGCCTCTGCTTCAAACATTTCTCAGTAACAAGGAGAAATGTTCTTCTAATCCTGAGAACAGACCATCAGCAATACATATAACAGAGGACTACGACCCCCACATCAGTCTGCTGTTGGCTCGTTGCTAAGAGTCAGAAAAGAAAGAAAACCAGATTCACAAAGCCTCTCAAATGACTACCCATCTGCAGAGCTATTGAGTTCTCAACGCCGCAGGGTGTTCGGCCATGCAATCAGTATCTGTTACTGATGGGGCAGGAGCAGCGGTGTACATTGTCTAGGCAGTAGAATAGGGGACACACACACACACACAATGTCTGCTGAACAACAAAGACACACATCGACAGCTCTGCGGATCACCCAACGTTCATACGAGAGAGCGAGAAGACTGCACCAGAATAATATCCATCCCAAACACACAGGAATCTCAATGACTGGAATCAAATGTGAGTCAGCTGACACGTGAGTGCTATCAGGAACATGGTGCATTGACACAGGGGAAACACTATCTCCAAGCTGGGTGGGTAGGCTGCGATTTCCCTGATCCCTATAGCGAACCTGGAAAACCATGGAGCACAAAAGGCATGCTCTAAGAGGTGGAGGAGTGCTGAGAAGGTCACAGACTGCTGGGTCAGATACTATCAGCGGCCCACCAAAGGCCTGCCGAGGGGCACTGATGCTCAGAAACACTTGCATTGGCTTCAGAGAATGGCCTGAGCAAACAGCCACCCAAGCAGACTCCAAGAAAAACCCTGGAGCACCCTGAGGAACCAAGGAAGCGAAGAATAACTGCACCAGAAAGAACCTGTCTGACCATGTGACTTTTAAAAGACTGCCCTGAACTTTAATCCTATGTCTATGTGGAGAGACTGGATGAAAATAATCATAAATTGATTATGTAGTGAAAAATTTCAGGAGGCTGCAAACCAAACACATGAACATCTGCTGTCTGTCTGATAGTCCATATGAGCAATATGAGGGGACGTCATTCACTGTGTCGAGGGGCCTTGTGACACACACATAATTGAAAACATACATACATACACAGGAACACCACTAATCACAGTCTGTGAAGAACCACCCTGAACTAGACCACCAAAAAAAAAGTCCTTGGTGCTGCACTGAACCCAAATGGCATGCATTCACGTCGCTAAACGCCAAATCCCAACCAAATGACAGAAAGAAACCTGGCTGATACACCGAGCTCTGTGTAATTCGAGGCAGCTCGGTGTGTCTCTTACAGTGATACTACATGCAAACAGCTCATGCAAGATTCCACGGATGACCACCGAGTCAATGGTGAACACAGACTGAGGTGGTGGTGGGAGTGGTGCAGGGGGCCACCGATGACGTCCCCCAACAGATGGGTGACACGGACAGACAGCTTACCCTCTGGTTTACCAGGCGTGCCATCTTTGGGCAAAAAACGGTAAGGAGAGCGGGAAAGGGGGCGGGGAGGCATAACAGGAAGACATTAGTACCAATCACTCAGGACAGGGAACGATCCGGATCCCATGGACATCTGTTCTGGGACCAGTAAGGGCACCAGAAAATACTGGGGTTTGACCAGAAGGGGGCGCAATTCACAAGGGAGGAGTCAGCTAAGAGATGTGTACATTTATAGCAGAAAGCAGTATGATTTCAAAGAGCTACCTGAAAACTGGCAAGGACAGAAAGAGAATCCAAAGTAATCAAAAGGTCAAAAAATATAGAACTTCTCAAACATTAATTTCTCTTCAGATGTTTCATATGATGATTCGCCTCCTGATATTGCTACCCTCCAGCGTACCATAGAACATTAAGCCCTTGCGGCAGCGCACCGGCGGCTGCACCTCACTGCACCGTTTAATGATGATCGCGTACCCTGTCGAGGTTTATTAATGACATGACATGGGCAGAAAGGCAGTGATGTTCATGTTTCTCACTTCTCATCAGGGGAAAAGTGAGTGAAGACAAAGTCCATATCACTGGTGAGACCCGCCTGACCCAGCACATGAAGGGGCGTGGGAAGAACAGGGGACGGAAGGGGGCAAAACCATTACCCAGAGAGGCGTAGGACCCAGGGGGCAGGGCAGCAGCGGAACTGAAGGGTGCAGCGGACGTGGGAACCGCCGTCATGCGGGACTTGGCACTGGTGGCAGCGTTGACGTCGATGTCACTGCGGGATCGCTGAAGGGAGCCTGGCGCTGATGGGACCCTGGAACTCACCACTTTCGCTTTTGGGGGGTCGGGGGGGATACATTTAAAACTCATTAGCTGAATCGGTCTGAATGTTACTGGCCTCAAATCATGACACAGGATTCCTCGTTCAAACATGAGACATCTATATACTCAGAAAAACACCTAGCACATATTGAGGACCATACGCTACTGATATGAAGTCCATTCTAGACCACTGATAACCAATCATTCCATCCTTAAAACAGAAAGTAATACAAAACATAACATCTCTCGGTAATTGCAATTCTTTCTCAATATTTTTCACTAAAATTGAGGTACCAAGTTCTTCAGGAACCATGTGCAGGATACAGTATCGAATGTGTCTGATGTCTGTTTGCTTTCCCCCACGTTTTGGTAAGCAGCTGTACTGTCTCCACTGTCAACCTCAGACCTCAGGCCCACAAAGATCAAGTGCTTTGCTCTGCTCTGTTTCGTGCACCTGCCTGTGTTTCCTGGTGTGTTTTTACCTCGAGCCATGCTGGTCCCCATCGGGCTCTTCGCAGAAAGGCGGCTGTGGAAAGGGAGGGGCAGAGAAAAAGGGGGCGAGAGAAGGAGGAAGGGAGGGAGGGAGAGAGCAGGCAGGCAAGCTTTAACATACCAAGTCTTTGGGAAAATGAGACATCACATTGTGCCCAGTTTGTGCTCTGGCCCAGCAGCCTCTGCAGGGACACACAGCGGGGCACCTAAAGCTCTCTCACAGCCATTCTGTGTCTCAAAAGCTGCCGATTCAAGGAAAAGGAAAAGGGGGGTGGCGCTAAGCAGCACCGCAGGGCCGGTTTCACATGGCGTCACTCGTCACCGACCTTGGCAGCCTCAAGCCACTGGGACGTTTCCCCAGAAAACCGTACTGTCACAAAAAGCCACTTGGATTTCTCCAACTTCCTGATGGTGTGATTTTTTTCCGGCCACCGGGGGCTGGAGTGCGAGCTCTCAATGGGATCATCCAGGAGAAAGGAGGCCACTCGGGGAGCTGTGGAGCATAGCTGCTCCCCCCCTGCTTTAACCTGAGGCCAGATTCAGCACGCCTGGATGTTACTCACAGTCAGCCACACAGAGAGACCGACCCTCCCTCCTCATTCAGCCGTGATGGAGACGGAGCGACACAGCGAGTGAATGCGATGTGAGAAACACAGCACAACAGCTGAATGATATCCAGGGCTGTCCCCTCCTGGTCGACTCCATGTGACATCAGAGAGCGTGCCATCTAGACATTCCCTCTGGAAGCTCATCATGGGCAACACAAGGCCCTAAGCCAACCATCTGACTGTCCCTTCACGGGTGACTCTATCCAAATGTTTGAGCTGTTTCAGGGTTACTTTTACGGATCATACGTAGCGGTGACCCCAGTGTATCTCGCTCAGGTAGGTCAAGACACAGTGATAGAATCCTAAACGGACCATCAAAAGCACTCAAAAACCCAAAAAAACAGGTGAGTGAGGAATAAGTGGCAGAGCAAAGGGGGATGTCAGCATTTGTGGAAGAAGGCTCCTTACTTGAGGCTCTCCTGAGAGCTGGAGGACGAGCGGTCTGACTGCGGCAGGGACACGATGCTGTCCGAGTTCTTCAGGTGCGACTGCAGGGCCTTCTGGTAAGAGGCCTCCAGAGCTTGGAAGAGGTGCTCTGCCTCCCTGCTGAAGTGTCCGTGAAAGCCCCAGTAACACCTGCGGGAGCGGGGAGCAGAGCCACAGCCGAGCTTCTGAGCAGCGGGACAGAACTCCAAAAACAGGGGGAACTGACAGAAAAGCTAATGCTTCTAAAACTGCACATGGACGCCTCGCCTCACAGAGTGCATACTAGACCAAGGGGAGATGCCACCTTACAGCATCACTGCAATTGTACAGGAAGAAGCACAAAGTCAACATGCACTTCCTTAAGCTGCTGAGGATGAAGTGTCCAAACCGATAAAGAAAAGAACATTCGACATTAAGTAATCCAAGACAGAATGTCAGAAACGTTTTAAGTGAAATTATTCTCCGCGGGGAAAAATAGGAAATAAGCATTAGAAAGACTTACTTTCTGGCCACAGATCTTGCCTCGGAGTCGGCGTCATGGATGCCCTTCTTGATGGTCTCTGTGAGGACCGCGACGTGCCTGGGGGAGCAGGGAAACATGACTAGCGGGACGTTTCCCGTGTGGCGACTCGACAAAGTAGCGGCCGGTTCACGGGGCAGTGAGCGCGCCGCTGCGACAGTGAGATCTGGCTGCCGTCCCGGAGTCGCCTTTACATCACAAAGCGGCTCCCAGCACTGAAAGGGGAAGTGGGCACAGTGGGCGCCTTTTAAACAACCGGGGCAGGGTTGCCGTGGAAACTGGAGAGACGCGGCGCTGACAGCTCCCTCCCCTCGCTAATCTGATACACACAGGCTCATCAGCTGCCCGCCGAGGCAGCGCTCCATCACTGGCAAAATGCACCACCTCTCTAAATGCCGCTGGTGGCGAGTAGGAGCACAGCCACGCACACACACTTCATTAGGAGGCGTGTAGTGCTGCCACGGCAGTTTCTTGATTTCCTGAGCCGTTACTGCAATGTGTCTGAATTTCTCCTGTTATTCCTTTACTCCATATCAATTTTAACAGCCAAATAAAGCGTGAATGCTATAAAAATTCAACAATATAACCACATTTCCACCCACTGTGATATCACCCCACATTTTGCTGCTATACAAAGAGTGTCAAAAAAAATCAGACAGCAGCAGAAATACCCAAGTGACACGCCTCCCTTTTGAGGAACTCATGTCATTGGCTGTTGCCCCGTGGGGGGACCGTAATTCAGAGTCCCGGCGATGGGGGCCTTACCGCTCCAGAGAGTGCATCTGCCACTCCTGCAGCAGGAGGTCTAAAAACTCGTAGCAGCGCCTGCCAACAGAGGGGGGCAACAGTCACACAGAATTCAGCAGACCTTTAGCGCCCCCTAGGCGGCAAGGACCCGGCGGCCTTACCGTCGGACGGCCACAGACTTGGATGTGCAGTTGCTGGTCATGATGGGAATCAGCCGGGGGTAGTGTGTGTGCTGGAAAAGAAGCGGAAACACATCAGCCACTGGCCTGACAACACCCTGGCATGACATCGATCGCGGTCTTGGGAGGGGGGGGCTGGGGGTGTGTGAGGATGCCCCCTATCCCAACAGCACTGTCTGTACAGAATGTGGTTCTGACTCCAAATCAACAGACCAAACTTAGGTCCATGAGTTTTATATCTTGATGGAAAGAAAACAGTCACCTTCACTTTCGGAAAACAAACAGCTGTGAAACCTCAAGCTTGCATGGTAACACGCTGTTAAATACAAGCCGGTCCTTCACCAGACAAGCAGGGTCAGCACACTGTGGCTTCCAGGCATAGGGTGTCATTACCAAATGCTACTTCCACCGTCTAGCGAGAGATGGGAACAAACTGGAGGCCTTCGCGGTTGGAGTTACAGGGGAATCCCTGCCAGCCGGGGGCCCCCTCAACCCCCCACCAGGGCACTCACGCGGATGATGAGCCGGATGGCGGCCACGCCGGACGTGGCCATGACTTTGGCACTGTTAGGGACGAGGTTGAGTAGCGTGGGCATGATGGTTTCGGCGCCGTGGTCGAAGCGAATCCCCAACACGGAGGATAGGTGCCTTGGGGGGGGACAGAGAAATGAATCATTGTGAAACCGCTGACGCCGCAGCAACAGCCGTGTTTAAAGCGCAGATCTGCATGTCCGCGCTCAGAAATGCCACGACAAACGGTGGCGCTCAAGCATGCGCCGCGAACCATCCATCAGCTGGATGCTCTTTATATCCACTGATACTGGGAGCAATCCACGTCACCGGGCCTTGATTGTTATGCCCCATTAGTGGCAAACAAGAGAAAATTAACGAGGCTGGACTCCATCCAGGCCTTGTGAATGCAAACACTTCCTATATGAACGGGCCTGGACCCAAAGTAGCCCTTCATCATGCCTGACAGTGTGGATCCAGTGTGAGACCTTCCCGTGCAAAAGTCTTAGGCAGCCCGAGAAAATGATGCGCAAATGATCTTTGCATGGGTGTGAAATTATGATGTTTTAATGTCCGTCAAAATGTCTCAAAGTTGAGCCATTTCAAACCCCCTCCTGAAGTCACTCCAATACTTGCGGCAACCATCCGATGCACCCATGTACTTTTTGACTTGACCACTAGCATACCCCATTTGGTCAATCAATATTAATATCAATATTACTTAAACTATTTAACTAATCGACTGAGCTGGTGATGAAATTTAGCAAATATATGCAATGGCTGCGGTGCCCCTGAGAAGTCTGGGAACTATAGTAGTGTTCATCTAGCCATCCAACTAGATATCAGTAAGTTTAGGAGAACAAAAGAAATTGTTTTATTTTTTGTTGTATTTGCTATGCTACTGCAAATTATATATGTTCTAATGTTAAGTTGTGTTTTTTCTTGACACTTACTGTGCAGATAAATAACCTTACATAACTTTCAGACTTTTGCACAGTATTCTACATCCATTTACACTTTCTCTGAGCCCATCCACACATCTCGTGGGAGTTTTACTTACATAAAAATATTCTGAGGGCAGAATGACAAATGACTGGTTCAGAAAAAACCATCAGATTGTAGTTCATATGGCTCCAAGCAATTAGAGGAGTCAGGACCAAGACATCTGATTGGTTGGTCCTGCCTCCTCTAATTACTTGGACCCACCTCCTCTACAATGCAAGTAAAACTCCGAAGAGCGTCCACACAGAGATTCCCAAAGCAAGCCCCACCCCTCTAGTTTAGCCACCCCAGCCTGCAGGCTGCCACCTACCCCAGCGTGATGCAGGCCTCACGCACCACCTGTGAGCGGAGGTCTTTGGCCGAGAGCTTGAAGGCAGCCTCTAGGGAGCGGAGCTGCTGAATGAAGCCCTCGTGCTCCGCCGCACCGGCCAGGAGGAGAGAGCGCACCTTCTTCAGCTGGAGTGACATACCGAAGAAGAGAAGGTCAGCGGGCGGCATGCTGCAATACGACGAGCCTCATCATCACCGACCAGACGTCCGGCTCCTCAGTGCCCCCTACAGCCCTACAGTGGCTGCACGGCATTTTCACCCGGCCAGCCTTACCGCAGATACGCGCTGCTCCCAGTCGTGCTTGTCGTCAGACAGGACCTCCCGGATCTTGTTTATGGATTCTTCCAGCTCCCGGTTGGAGTAAATCTGTGGAGAGTAAAGAATGAAAAATGTTCAGGGAGACTAGAAGAGTGGCCAGCTGTAGGTGTGTTACGGCTCCTCCTATATCCATCTTCCATCCACATTCATGACGTGTCAGGTGCAGACCCTACCCAGCAATACCACCAGGGGGCAACATTCATTCACACAAAGGCATCTCATCCACCCCAAGAACATTTGTCCGAGTTGCAGAAGCAACAGCAGGTACTGCCCCCACCCCCTCGTGCCGGGCAACAGTCCAGCATCCATACCTGCACAGTAGGCACATCCTCAAAGGCGCGCATGAAGTCCTCCTCATCCACAGCCCCCGCACTGGCCCCCTCCTTCCCTGAAGAGGACACAGGGTCAACACATAGTCAAAGGGCAGAACCGCACAAGTGGCACCTCAAACATACTCCAGAGTGGTGACCATAACCCTTTCCCGTCTCCATTAGAGGCTGGCCAAATTGTCCACCCTTCTTCCATAAAAAACACTGCATTCATAGCTTTAAATTCCAAGGACTCCTAGATCAAGGTCCTCGATTTTAAAACCCTTGAAGCCACCTTTGGGGTTTCACTGAGTCACAGAGCTCAGGCAGCCGCCTGGTGTCTCATTTGTAGTCCTGTAGCCAGCGCCGCCCTGCTGTCCAGGCAAAAGAAGCTAATAGCACACATGCAAATGTCATTACCATGTAAACCCCCCCCCCGCCACATTACCTGGGGCCTTGGGACCAGCCGCTGGGACAGGCCTGCGAACGGAACCCACGCACACACTCCTACGGGTACCAGGGGGCGCCTTGGAGGAAGAGGAGGAGGAGGAGGACCGGCCCCCATCCAAAGAGTCCTCATCATCAATGTTCTTGTCTGTACAAAAGGAAATAATGGGAGATGCGCTAGTTAGCAATACATGACATAATGGTGTGTCATCCTGTACGATACACAGGTGTTGCTGAGCACTTGTCCGGTTTGATCTGAAGAGCAGAGCCGCGCCTGAAAGACCCCAGACTCCCAGTCGACAGTCCTGGGCCTGCGTAAATTATTTATCCCATTAAAAAATGCAACATGAGTCACACACTGTGAGGCCGCTGGGGGGGGGGGGGGCACCATCGATTGACCTGAATTATTCAGATCCCCCCACCCCCGCCATATAGTACGCACGTGCGTGGGCCACACGAGGTACAGTGCAGCAGCGTATAGCTCGCCACGCGGCTCACTCTCCCCCAACCAGAGACACCTCATCGCTCTGAAACATGGGCACCGCTGACCACCCACTCACACCACACCACAAGGTCAGCTGTTCTATCTTCTACGGAGCCCGAACACGCTGACCAACCTGAAGGTCCTACTGGGATCCGCTGGCATCTCCCTGACTACGAGGACGTCCCGGTACAGAGTGACCCCTGAACGCCCTCTTCAAACATTACCCTCGTGAAGAGCACGGACGGCTTACAGGAGCAGATGTTTTTGCAGACCAGCTTCCGGAACATTCCGCTAGCTGCTGTGGGTGAGGTCCATGTGAAGGCTGCCTCCAGGTCACTGCCACGCCGCTTCCCAGAGCACAGCCTCTCAGCAGCGTGTCTCTATTGATCTCACAGGACCACAGGACACCCCCTCCTCAATTAACCGGAGGTGAGTCGACACCCCACCCCCTCCCTGTGTCAGCCAATCCCGGCCCTCCTATGCCGTCCCACGGGAGCTGGCAGCATGGAGAAGCCAGCGGCCATGATGTCATGATGAGCCACTGCTTAAAAACTGCTCGTGATGGGGGAGTGAGTAAAGGTGCTTTGATATCACAGCCCCAGCAGTCAGAGCCTTCCAGGGGGTATCAGAGAAGCCCAGGCATTCGCTCTCAGCCTCCTTTCTCTCTCTGTTCCTGGCAAGATTGATGGACTCCTGCATCTTTCTCTGAGTTTCCCATCCAGCCAGTCTGATGCACGGGAAGCACCCTCCAGCAATTTGTGCATATTCATGTGTAACAGCCCTCGCTAGCATGTACCAGGGTCATTTCCCTTGTTGATATCATGTTGTTTCTAAAACACAACATAATTCATTTTTGGGGCTTCAAACAACCGAAAGGATAACAAGAGTAATTAATTTTATTAATGATGGCAGACAACACTGCTCAGTTAATGGCTACCATAAATGTCAAACGCATTAAGCAGAACACGAGGCAGAATGCATCCCAAGTGGATAGGACAGAATACGTCCTGAGTGGGTGAGGCAGAATGCATCTAGGTGGGCGGGATGGAATGTACCCCAGTGGGCGGAGCAAAATGTATCAGTGGGCGGAGCAAACTATCTCAGTGGGCGGAGCAAAATGTATCCCAGTGGGTGAGGCACATGGTTAACATGGTGGCAGGTCCCACAGGTCCTTACCTGAGGTCACCTCTCACAAACAGCCCTGCCTTTTGTCATGACATCATCAACATCACCACTCAGAGCACCAGCGTGTGCATGTGTGACAATACACAGGAAATTACAGTCTGGGCCAGCAAAGGAGACGTCTAAAAAGCATCACTGAGGGAACGATCATTCCTACGACGGCCACTTCTGTATAGCAGCTGTGGTCTAAACAGACTCAGAAGAAGTGAATGCCAGGATAATAGGCAGGGATGGACATAACTGGCACGCAAGTACTCATTCACCTTTCAAAACGATACGCACGACAATCGGTTGTTTGTAAAACCGCAAATGTGTACTTATTTTATGTGCATTTGCGCTGATATGAAAACAAAATATAATGCATTTTAATCTTTATATGCTAACTCTACTTCATTTGCGGTATGCAGGTTAAAATGAAAGATATTTTCTTGTCATAGCAGCACAAATGCACATAAAATAAGTACACATTTGCGGTTTTACAAACAATCGATTGTCGCGCGTATCGCTTTGAAAGGTGAATGAGTACTTGCGTACCAGTTATATCCATCCCTAATAATAGGGCTATCCACATTAAATGGACAAAAAGTGCAGTGGCCAAAGGGTAGAAGCTATACATTTAATATTTCAAGAGTGCTGTATCCAGCTGATCATCTAACACACAAAAAGTACTGGACCTGGTATCAGAGAGATTCAACTCATCAATTACCCTTCAACCTGCGCCATCTGGTGGTTCATATGAAACACAGCAGCTCCAGAACACATTACACATTAGGGGTCTCAGCCTACTCCCAACTGCTCTGTAGGAAGCTGTAAAGCCATTAACCAAAAAAGGCTGGGGGGCTAGAAACATACAAATATACAATGTGTGACAGACAGAATCACATCCAGCCAATACACAGGTGGGATTTCTCAATTCCTCATTGAACTCCGGAGATTCATGTAACTCTTTATTTGTCAAGCCAAAATTCATCAACTTAGAAAAGAATACATTTTTGAAATATTACACCTGTAATCTGGCTGTACAATTAGGCCCCAGTAGGGACATTAAGCAGTGGGTGACCTCTTATTCATGTTTACAGTATTCCACTGTCAGTCTGTGCCTATGGATGCCAGGCACCGGAGCCACTGCCCACTACAGAGCACAGATGCTTCCATCCTTATTTTGACGGGACAAACACACCTTTAACTGTGTCAATTAACTCTGGGGAAAAAGAGGCTTCAGCGGAAAGGATCGCGGTCAGCCATATTTCCCTGCAGTGCCACTTATGTCCACTAGATGGCCACCAGAGTGGTGCAGATGACAGGTGCGGCTGGACATCACCACCATCGTTCCAGCATAGAGCCTGAGCGAGAGCTTGGTGTCCGGAAGGTTTTAAGCCTGCACTTCGGCTTTTTAAAGTTGCGATGCGTGCAGAAGCATGCTCGGAATGCTGATGTTTTTCCAGCCAAGTATTTTTAGATCCACTGAGGAGTCATATTCAGATGGCTAGCAGCTAGGCCATATCTAATTCCCAGCTCCCTCCTTCAGCAATTACACATAGCACGGCACTTTCTGCAAACACAGAGCTTTTCAAGCTTTACGGCTCTCCAGAAGCGGCAATAACAAGGTAGGGGGCAACCCCCCCCCCCTCAGTCACTGGAAAAAAACTTTTAACGGGAATACGGCCCACGTGACATCCACAGGCCATTACAATACCCTCAGGATATTTGCATGTGTCCGTGCTATTAGACAGACACCTGCAAACACCGCCTTTCATAAGAAAACCTGTTTAGTCTGGCTAGAACCCGTCACTCCCAGGGAAGGCAGAGTGAACAAAGGAGATATAAACTGGCCCTACTGGAAGGCACAACAGCTGTGAGAGCCCCTGTGCACAGACTCGCTCTGTCCATCCTCAGGCGGACCACATGCAGCCGTCAGCAACCCAAGCCTCTCAGTTGATTCCTTTACTTTTCTTAACAATAATCACTTGGGCTGGAAAATGACCTATGCTTATTTGGGCCATGAATATTTGGGGAATGCACTAAACCTAGTGTGAATCCTCATAAAGAAACCTCATCTATAATAGCCCTGCTACCATGAGCTTTTGCTGCCTCGGCGACGGTTGCCATGAGCCGATGAAGGGGCTCCGTCATTCAGTCTTACCGTGCCACTGCGATGATGTCACCCAGCTTACATCACCATGGCAACAATACCCAACGAAACCGTACCCTCCGAGAGCCCCCTGGGCTGAGAGACCTCAAAATGACCTCAAAGCAACCATACAGCGGCCTTCCACAGGCATCTCTGAAGCAGAAGGAGAACAAAGCTTTATAAAAGTCCACGAGAGCGCACTGGAGCTTTGTTGGTTAACGAGGCAGCGATGGGGGCAATTTACTCTGAATATCTACAGTGGCATCTGCTGGCAACAGGGATTGCAGTGGGCTGTCACGTCCAGCAGGGGGCTGCAAGATCCGGTCTGATCTAACCGGCAGGTGATCACCTCAATTCGGGTAGAGCAGACGAACAGTGCCTCCCGAAGGCTTATAGCCCTGTAGGCGCACGGCGGTCTCCTTCCCAGCACGCCCCTGTTAAACAGCACAAAGAACACATACACAAACATACAGCCATCTCACTTGGTCGAGGTCACAGGACCTCGAGCCGCCCACGTCCCCCACCGCACTCGTTTCCCTAATTAGACTGAGGTGCACCAGAGAACCGTTATTCTGGAAATTAGGGCACAGGAGGCTTCAGCCTGAAGAACGGTCTTTATTCAGGAAAGGTGCGTATGGTACAATATCTGCAAGTAGCAAAGCCTGCTGATACGGGCCCCTGCTGATAAGCTTTCCAAGGGAACTCCATGTTCATCACATGGAGACTCAAACGGTAGCTTGGCTGTAAAGAGACACCTCAGGGTAGAGGAAGGCACCTTTACTGCCTGGATGGGAGGACACCGTGAAGCATACAGAGGTGTGACCAGGTGACCAGAACCGGCAGTCTGGATTGGACAAGCTGGGCAGCAAAGGACCTAAATGCGAATGTGCGTGCTGAAGTCAGCCGAGCTGTGGTTCAGTCATATCGGGAGGTAGAGCCAGCTTGCCTTTCGGGTAGTGCATGCAGGGCGCCACATGAAGGCAGGAGGAAGGGCTCAGTAAAGCTAAGAGGAATAACAAAAACAATGTGCTCATTTCCATGTCAGCACAAAGGAAAGACACGACAGGCCGCAGGAAAGGCTGCAGCTTAGGGTCATGGCCTGATGGCTCAGGAAAGACGGACGCCAGCCAGATCAAGGCTGAGGGAGCTTGTCCACCCATACAATACTACCCCCACCCCCCAATTCACTGAGCCGCATTAAACATTCCTCCTATGTTTTTTTTATTTTATCTTACTAGCTATTACATTTTTGCAACACTTTTTTTAGGCAGGTATTCTCAGCATGGTAAATACAACTCCTCACTTTTATAAGTGAATGATCCAGTCTCCCTGGTGCAAATTACACTGCATTACAAATTCTGTCTGCCGTCCTGAATCACTCCACCGCATTCCGTCCCCAGCACCAACAGCCAGCTACCTACTCACTAATGGCTAACTAACAATTCACTAAATAGCTGGCTAATGGCAAGGTAACCGCTCTCTAAGAGCCAACTGATTGCAGGCTACTTCTTCGCTAACGGCTAGCTGACAGCTCACCGATGATAAGCTACTGGCTGACTAACAGTTCGCTAATAGCTGGCTGGCTAACAGTTCGCTAACAGCTGGTTAGCGGCTAGCTAGCAGCTGATGACTCACTAACGGAAACCTAATGGCCTGCCAGTGCCCTGGAGCTTTCCGTCGGTTATGGGACTACATATGACAGAAAAGGAGCTGCAGCTCTTCCATGATTCAGTAATATAGGCCTCTGATACACATCTTCTGCCAGGATGATCTTTAATCCCCCCGTATTTAAGCCCAGCAGCTGTTGAGTATCCTACTTCCCAGAAGGCCTTATCTGCACTCTAACCTATCAGTATGCTCATGCTAAATACTGATTAAAACATCCCCAAAAAAACTGGCCTGAAAACTCCGACCACATGTTTCCCTCGCATCCTGAAACCGACCCTAGGAAATCATAAGCAGTCAGCTTTTTCAGCGTTGGCCTTTCCCGACAGGCTCTGGAAGGAGCAACAGGATCTCGGTTTAAAAATAAAACAGGGATCTCCAGGAACGAAACTATAACTTCCTTTTATGACAATACGTTATTTGTCGAGAAACAGCTACAGACACCAACTTTACCTTGGGGCTGAACTCAGCAGATAAAAGAATAACAGGGAAATAAAGGCGACAGACGCCACCCAACTCGTCATACTGCCTTTGTCGTTCAAATGCTAAATGACACTGGATTGGATGAAGAGCCACGCATACCATATGTGATTGGTCCATTTGAGCAAGGTTATGGTTACAGTGTATTAACGCCCTCAACCTACAGCTCAATGTGGCCAGGAAGGCTAAGATCACCGCATTAGAGGGGCACAGGCAGAGTCAGCACATGCAAGCTGTCCAAATGCTGGCCTGGCCTGAGGGTAAAGGTCAGCTCTTTGCTAAACAGAAAAAGAGTAATTCTTCCTTACTGACAATCACACATCTATGAATGTGGTAAGTCATTAATAGCTCTTTAACATTACATCTGCCTTGCAGTCCCATTTAAACCAGGCTGTGACCCGCTGCTCTCCCCCGCTGTCCCACCTCGGCCACATAATTTACACCCCTGAACAGGCGTGTGGCAGCATACACACGCTACGCACATAACCACCGCCTGGCGCACGCTACGCTGTACGTCACCCACATAATCACTGCGTCGTCTAAGAGCGCGGCACAAAACCCAGACAGAGCAGCGATCGCTCAGTGACAATGAGCACTTTGAGTGGAGGACCCAGCGCTGGAGATCGGGGACAAGGGGGTCACTGTGACGACTGCCCTCGGAGGCACAAAAGCCCCTTTGGTATGGCGGCTCCCGGACCTCAGCGTCCCAGTTCGTTTTTCCAGGGCAATGAAGAGATACCGTGCTGTACAAACACTCCATTGCCGTTCCTGAGCACATTCAGCAGGATCCGAAATGACTCGTCGGGCTGGGAGAGACATGCTGCCGGTGCAGAACGAGAGCATTTCCAGCAAACTCAGACAGACTCGGGTGCGTCTCGCATATACAGCATCACTCGCCCGTAAATGTTTAAAGGAACGGCAGCATAAACCCCGAGGCTGGATCATTGATCCAGGAGGAAACACGTTTGGTCTCAGATTGACTTTAAATATTAACCCCGATCCACATGCACACAGCACCAGTAGACGGTACGGTTGCCTGTCGGTTCGCCGGGCAAAGCAGCATTTCAGCACCCCCCATGCCTCACATGCCCCCACCCTGGAGAGACCCGCTCCTTTCCCATCAGTGCGCGATTAAAGCGGCGCCGCTGCCTCACCTCCTCCGGCGACCATGGCGCAGAAGCGCGGTCCTCACGCCAAGAGGAACGGACGAGTCTGGAGCCGCTCCGGCCGTCACCGCACCTCTCCGCCACCGCCTCCCCCACTAAAACTCGTGACAGTGAGTGCCACCTCTTTCAAAATAAGAGCCTTCCTGCGTCCTCTGAGCCCGGCCCTGTCCAGGAAACAGCTGTGCTCGGAGGTGGCCGCCCCCCACTCCAGAGAGACCAGACCCAGCCAGAAACTGCACAGAAACCAGTTTAATGCCCCCACTAATCTGCAGAATGCAAAGCTAGAGCTGAGGAAAGTGGATAGTCAGTACAGAGAGATGATCAAGCTTCTTAAGATGTTCAGTGCAGCTTTAGATGTGTGAATAGAGACATTCTGCTGTGAGCACACCCTGAGCCTGCAGGCGAGTGTGTGTGTATGAGTCTGTGTCTTTGTGTCTGTGTCTGTGTCTGCGCGTGTCTGTGCATTTCTGTTTGTCTGCAGGTTTGTATTGCAAAATGCTGTCATGTTTTAGCTTCTGGGGACATTTTTCAAGTCCCCACAATATAAAACTCAATTAAAAAAAAATAATTCAATCAAAAAACTATAAAATGCCAAAAGTCTTGTATTTTGTTGGTTACTTATGGTTAAGGTTCGGGCTGCATAAAGGTTAGAGTTATCATAGTTAGGGTTAAGGTTATGTCCTAGAAATGAATAGAGAGTCTCCACAATGATAGGAATATATGAACTGTGTATGTATGTATGTATGTGTGTGTGTGTGTGTGTGTGTGTGTGTGTGTGTGTGTGTGTGAGTGAGTGTGAGTGAGTGAGTCAGTCAGTCAGTGAGTGAGAGAGTGAGAGACAGACACGCCAGGTTTCCAGCACTGGTCTCCCCCTGTCCCACTATCACTGTCCTCAGACGGATCTGCTACTCGCCCCTGACAGATGAGGCCATCATACCTGCAGACACGTGACACACATAAAGCCACACCCACATGCTACCTTAACTGAACACATGCAACGCATACAGATTTCATCCTGATCCCACCCGAGTCTCCTATCATTACCGTAGTATAAATGCTACCTCGAGATTGTCAAACGGGCCTCGCCAAACGGACAGATTAGTATCTGCATCCTGCCTGGGTAGGAATCCATTCAGAACATGCTGCTTCCTCTGAAAGTAGAACTACCTCAACCCCCCCCTCCATGACCTACAATACACTGCGCTGGGCCCCAGCAACATCGAGACCAGGAATGCTTTCAGCTGAGCAAGAACGTGACCTTGTACAGACACCCCCAGGATGGGAACACGGCTCGAGTGAATGAGGTTAACAGAGGCATTCTGTGGAAATGAGGACAACACAACAGACAACTAACATGCGTTCGGTTGCAGGGATGAAGCTCCTGTGTGAGAGAGATCATACTGTATATGTGGAAAGAATGCAACAGGACAAGTAAATGCTGGGCTGAACGCAACATGATGAAGATCCAGGGAAACTCCCCCACATTGCCATGTAACACAACAACCCAACCCTTCAATGTAACACAACACCCCAACCCTTCAATGTAACACAACACCCCAACCCTTCAATGTAACACAACACCCTAAGCCTTTAGTTTCTCTGCTTTTGGAGATAATTAAATTCTTCTTCAAATGAAAAAACAAGCAATTAGCAAGCAAGTGAATTTCAGAACTACCTATGCCTATATAGATGCTAATGACAATCATCTTCATCATCATCATCATCACCATCATCAGCCACGCCCTTCAATGTAAGCCAGCCACTGCAGACGTCCCATTGGTTTTGTCTGAGAGATCCCTGCTCAAAGTCGTCACTCCCCCTTAATCAACCTTGTGGCAGTTCTCTCTCTGGGGGCCACGTCTGCACAAACGAGGCGGGGGGGCCAGAGGCACCCCTGGCCCTAGGCTATGACTACCCACTTCCTGTGTGGAATGGGTCCCGAACCAGCCCTCATCCACCCTTCATCCCATTCCCTCATCGTGCAAAAGAAGAATTCTTTGGAAATGAACCAGTAAGACGTTATGTCAATGCTCTTCCTTCTGGCAGACAGCCAGACCTGCACTCATAAACAAGCACAAACTGCACTGACTTTGCCAGAAAGCCCCCTGCTTGTCACAACACCTGATGTCCTGAATGGGCCGCAAGCATTATGGTTCATGCCAGATTGATCTTTTTATCCTGCTCCCTTTATTCCTAGAGACATGAGCCACGACGGCGGATTCCCTCCGAGCTTCCAGCCTACCCAAAGTCACTCACATGCACCGGATGAGACAGTCCCAGACCAGCATGTTAAGAAACTCACCTGAGGCAGATGACAGGATCATGTTCCCAGATCTTTGGACTTCATCAAATTTACTGAAGATTACATTCAACCTAGAGAGATAAATCAAGCAGGTCAGATCCAAGGCAGGCAAGAGGACTGTCCCACTCATAGCCAGAAGTGGAGACTTCAGGTCCAGAGAGTAAAAATCCAGACGAAGATTTTGTTTCAACCAACCACTTGAGTATCCTATGACTATGACTCTTTATACTCAACTGGTTGGTTGAAACAAAATCTTCGTCTGGATTTGTACGTTCTGGACCTGAAATCTCCACCTCTGCTCACAGCACAGAGAAACTGTGTCCAACTACACAACGCCTCTTGCTCTTGGGCAGTGGTGGCTTGATGGTTAGGGAAGTACACTTGTAATCGAAAGATTGCAGGTTCGAATCCCCCACCAACAAGTCACCACTGAGGTACCCTGAGCAAGGTACCATCCCCAAGCACTGCTCCCCTGCTATGTCACGAAAGTCACATATGGGTTAAATGCAGAGGACACATTTCGTTGTTGCGCACTGTGTGCTGTGGTGTGTTAACAATGACCACTGATCACCAAAAATTCTAAGAATTTGCATTAATACTGCTGGATTATCAAACTGCTATTAGAGTCTTTATTACTATATCTCCACTAGAGCATTTTAGTGTTTGTTTCAAATAAATAAAAAGTTAACTTGACAGTATTCACAGCTGCAACATGTCGCCATGGATCAGGCTTCACATGAAGGTTACAAAAGTCGACATAAAACTGACAGCGTGCTCTACAGTAAAATGTTATCGTTCTCGGGTGACGGGACGGTTACAGTTGGCGCATTATAATACTGTCCCACCTAGCAGCCCTTAAGTGCCACTTACAGCTTTAAAAACTAAACTCACGCAAGTAAAGAGATCACTTATCTTAACGTTCTGTTACCCTGCAGCCTCACTGCTCTAAAGCACAATAACATAACCCATTATAATGGGACTCCTATAACATTAAATTGCTATATAACATCACCATATGAATAAGGCGGATTCCGGCCGTGAGGCAGATTAATCACATACTCAGGCCTCCTGGACATTTTCATAGCATAACTTTAAAAACAAGACCTGAAAAGCACCAATGGTATTACTGAAGTCCAGTGAATGAAGGCTATTTAAAAAGTCAGCTTTTATCCTCGAGAACATTTTTACCATTAAGGCAACAGCTACACCTTCAGAAAAAAGCTAACGGCTGTCTTTGCTACGCTGGAAAGTGGCAGCTTCCATCATAGTGTAGGGGGGCGGGGTTATGCACACCGTGACTGGGGCAGGCCCTTCTTGCTGAGGTCTATCCGTACTCTCTCACCAACGTGCCGGTAGATTTCCACAAGACAGTTCATGGCCCCGTCTCGGACCTGCAAAGGAAAAGTCAGCTCTAAGATGGGATCGAACTGACTGGCACTATAGAAACGCATTGTGAGAGTCTCATCTGTGGGGGGTCATGTGAGATTCTACAGCTGTGAGCTGGTAAGGGGGGGGGGGCTCCTATCGTGTACAGGAAGTACTGTTCCTGTGATGAAAGAGGCTTGGAAACAGCAGGAAAGCTCTATGTGGGTGTGTCTATGAAGAGAATATGCCTAAAAATAAGCAATGCTCCGAGTCCTGTGACTTGGGGGGTGGGGTATGTGACGAATCTGCCCAATCACAGGACAGGCTAAAAGACACTATGACCAGCAGGGTACCTTAAGCGTACATCAGGAAGAAACAGTACAGCGGCATGGATGAATGATGGATAGGAGGACATTTACACACATGCCAGAGAGGGTTATGCAGAGCCTTACATACATACTGTCCCCAGTTTCCAACAGCATAGTACAAAATATTTAGAAGCAGTCCTGTTATAATGAATACAGTATTTTGGATAAATAACATATAAATATATTAAATTACTAAATCAAATTATTCAGTCAAACAAAAATAAATGTTGTAAATAAACATAAATTATCTTTGCCCACCCAAATACACCATTAGTGTTTTGATGGACAAAACGCTAGAAAATGATTCAGTCTTACAATCTCTGCATGGACATGGTGTACCATTACTAACCACTAGGGGGCTCAAGAAACTCGTGTAAGATAGCTCCTGTAAACCGTTTCATGGCTTCAACGCCTGTTATATGGGTCACAGATGAGTCACACTGATGAATATGTGTGGGCAGCAGAGAGTACCTGGCTTGTGGGATCTCCTAACAGGTTACATATATGCGGTACAATCTTGCTGAGGGTTAAACCTTGAGCTCCATATCTGAAAGTCAAAAGACAAAATTAGTGCACTGGGTCTCCATTTATTGAACAGAAAGAGAGCAGGTGGTGCAGATCAGAGACAGCCTCCTTCAAGGGGGGCGGCCACTGCAGCACTGCGTGACCTCGCGACGACGGCACTCACACGCTGAGGGTGGCAACCAGACAGAGGCAGACCCCCTCCCTGCTCCGGTTGTTCTTGTGCTTGAAACCGCCCAGCATCCTGTCCCATACGTACTGCAGAGAAACCCAACAGGCAGAGCTGCTGACGGGCTAACACACACCCTGCTGTTACACGCACACCGAATCCCATAAAGACAGCAAACGCACTCTGCCATTCTGCCATGACACTACATGATTACTTTAATACACTGTGGTTAGGCTACGGCCATGGGGACTGAGGGTGAGTGTGTGTGTGTGTGTGTGTGTGTGTGTGTGGCCAAAATGTCCCCAAAGTGTGGTAAAACCTGAAACTGCCGTATTTTTGCTGACAATTTTCAAAGTACCATTTGGATGACCTCAATTTTATAAAAAATCTATGACTATAATCAAAAAAGTAAAAATAACGTATTTCAGTCTCGTAATTTGTTTTGTTACTTATGTTAACTAAGGTTAGGGCTGGGTAGGGGTTAAGGGTGTTGTGATTGGGATTAGGGTTTTTCTCATAGAAATGAATGGAAGGTCCCCATTTAGATAGCTATGTGTGTGTTTGTGTGTGTATGCATATAGTGTGTGTATGTGTGTGTGTATACCATGTGTGCGTGTATATGTGTGTATATGAGTGTGCGAGTGCATGGTGAGTGTGTGTATAGTATGTGAGAGTGTGTGTATGTCTAGGTGTGTGTGTATGCGGTGTGTGTGTACGGCATGTGAGTGTGCATGTATTTGGCATGTGTGTGTTTGGTGCATAAGTGGTATATGCAGGCGTGTGTGTGTGTAAATGGTATGTGAGTGTACGAGTGTGAGGCATGTGTGTGTATGTGGTGTGTGAGTGTACGTGTATTTGGTTATATGTGGTATATACGTGTGTGTGTGTATATGTGTGTGCATGCATGCGTGTGTGTATGCGTATATTTGGCATGTGTGTGTTTGGTTATATGTGGTATATGCGTGTGTGTGTGTGTCTGTGTGTGAGGATACCTGAGGGTTGGCAGCCTGTTCCATGATCTTCAGCAGCAGGGCCTGATCCTGGTCTCTCACCTGGTCTTTTGCATCTCCCAATCGGTCTATCAAACTCGGCAG
>JAODKE010000037.1:5189879-5202169 GCA_026779605.1 Mormyrus hasselquistii
CTCCCCCGCCCCGCGGGAGGGCGCCCCCCCCCAAGGCAGGGTGGTGTGTGTGCCCCCCCCCCCCCCCCCCCCATCCCCCCATCCTGGAGGCTTTATTTGGCTTTTCTTAATCGCATCTTTCCACATTAGCACGGGGACTGGAAGCACTGAAAACAGGAGGGGGGGGGGGGGGAGGATAGAGGTGATTGCAAAGAGCAGCTCTGGTTTTGTCAGCATTTAAGAACCGGGCTCACCTTGAAATTCCCAGCTGAGACAGGGAGTGTGAAAACTGAGGCTGAAGGGGATAATCAAGCAGCACCAACGGGGCAGCTGCGTTTTAACCATGAATACACCATCTGAACCATCTGACACAAAGAAGCTTCAGCATGACATCACAAACCAGCACCACATAGATGGTGGCGGTGATAGCAAAAGATTCTCCACGTGTCACCAAACGCTGACACGAGACGTGACCCAACTGATATAACTGGTAAAAAATGGGGTGAGGAAGGCACCCCCTTTGAGGGCAACATTTCCAGACTGATCCACCGGCTAACCTTGAGAAACCGCCTCATTGGACCAATTGGGGTCAGAACGGAACAGTGACCCGCAAAGCCACTGGGTCTGTTGAATTAGCCGTAAGCATGCACACTGCTGACCATCCCCATCCACGGTGACACCTTAACATCACAGCGGGACCCCATCTGCCCCCGTCAGGTCACAGCCATGCCTGCAGAAGTTCAATCTCACGAAGGAGCCATGAAACCTGGCCACAGGCCTCACCTCTCTGTTAACAACTGAAAGGTCTTCCCACAATGCATTGCTCTCCAAGAATCACCAGGCCCGCTAATTACCCAAAAGCCCTGCTCCAGCCTGTAGGCTTCCCTCTGTCACTGAGCACCAGCTGGAGTTCTTTTCTTCATACTGACCCTGGACGGTGACAGCAACTCATAGAGCGAGTGTATCTACAGGGAAGGAGGAGCAGGGGCTGGCAGTGCGGTGACTCAGCAAACACACAGAGCAGGCCTGGCCTTGCAATGTGCGGCAGGCCTGGGAATGCTCAATACAAACAGATTCCCTCTCTGAGCAGAGAAACGAACAACAGACAAATAATCAGGTGCTCCATCTCTGCTCCACATGCGTAGCAGGGGCTGTTAGATGGAGCCAAGAGAGATAACTGCACTCTGCCAGCAGGTGGCGATGTCACTTACAAGCTAAACAATATTTACTGAAGCTGGTTACATGGTAGTACAATGGTTAGCACCACTGCTTCCTGGCAGTTTGAATCACACGCCTAATGATAAGGGGCTGATGGACGGATGTGAGCAGACCCATATGGCCACTCGGCACCTCACGGCATCAGCTGTTGCGAGTGGGCCGCTCCCAGCCCGCATTCCCACTGCGGGCTGCGGCCCAGAACCAAGGCCACAGGGCACAGCGCTCGTCAACTCACGTCATCTGACTCAGCTTGGCTCCAGCCCCCAGGGCTGCAGTGTGTGCAGGACAGTGAGTGTCATTGGATTCTCGTGTCGTCTGACACTGCATCAAGGTGCCCTAGGGTCAGCCTCTGATGGGGTTCGATAGACACTCGGACGCATTAGGCATTTAGACAAAATCACTCATGTTTGCAGGTGCTGCAGACTCTCCCTCCCACCCATGACCACCCATGACCTTCTGGGTATATCTGTAACCTCCTGGGCTACACAGTGAATTACAGCAGTAGCACAGTGGACCGCAGGTGTGCACTGCAGGCCCATTTACCGAGACCCCGAAGTCAAATCCTCCAGCCGTGGTGAGTTGTGAGCCGCAAAGACACTGTGCTTCCAGCTGGAGGAGGGAGGAGGGAGGAGAGGAGCCACTAACCTCCGTCAGAATGTGAATGTCAGGGGAGGGTGACCATCGTGCAGGGTGCCACTGACAGGGGAGGGGCTAGGCCGTGCCCACGCCACGCGGGGGAAACATGAACAGGCCGAGGGCTGGTACAGCACGTGATTTCCCAAGCGTCCACCACCCGCAGGCTGTCGGGGTGAGGGAGGCCCTCACACCTGTCCATATTCCTTGAAATAGCTCCTCCACCCAAAAATACCACACCTTTTATGAGCATTCCCTGCCTGGCCAGGGTTCCCACTATGCCAGCTGGGGGTGCCATAGTTTCTGGCAGCTTCTGTATTGATGCCTGGCAGTTCAGCCCCCCCCGACCATCCAGGCAGAGCTTAACAAAGCACAACACCCCCCACCCACCCAGGGCACTCTTCACTTATCAGCTATCACCAGCAGGGGGCCTCAGAAAACACAGCCACCTGGAGCAATCAGCTCATCGGCGCCATGTGACACAGCATGGGGGCGAATGAAATGCTTCAGTGAAACACTGAAAGCTCCTATAGCATTTGCGGATGACTTTTTTTAGGTTAGAAATACAGGTCAGGCACACCAAGAATATGCAGACAGATACCTCCCACTTCCCTGTTGATTGGCAGTTTCTGTATGCCCACCCCTGCAGGTCACACCCACAAACACACAGATCCCTCCCACTTCCCTGCTGTTTGGCAGTTTCTGTATGCCCACCCCTGCAGGTCACACCCACAAACACACAGATCCCTCCCACTTCCCTGCTGATTGGCAGTTTCTGCTATGCCCACCCCTAAATGCCCTACATATAGACAAAGTCCACCCACTGCCTACTGATTGAAAGCTGCTCTCCTTTTATTATTCACACAGGCCACTACCCCTTTCCTGCTCTTCACTGACCAGTAACCTAATTACAAGACAGAACCAATACAGCCTCGCAGCCATTCACCCCACTTGCTAATCTGGGGCTCGAGGCACAGCAGCACACGTGCCTAACACACCACCTTTGTTGAATAGCACATGCAGGGACGTGTCGGGGCCTGGCACAGCGAGGCCCTGCACCAGACATGATGGCAAACGTGTGCCGACAGACGGTTTGACACAACCAGCAGGATGTTGGGATACTACACACTGGGCAACAGGGCTTCTGATTGGCTGAGCAAGGTGATTAATCATTATGTCAGTGTTACTAAAATAATGACTGAAATAAATCACTTTAATATGAACCTAGACATATTCCTATTTATCAGACAGCCAACAAATTTAGTATTACTCCAAGAAAACTATTTATCAACTTTGTTAAGTGAAAGTACATTTTCTAAAGAGAAATGTGAAAAGTTTACAGTCCCGTGACAGCATCCTAAAATCTGACTTTGTACCCCCATCAGATATTACTGCTGCACAAAGAAAGGTTTCAAAGCCTTTTTTGGATGGGATGTATGTGAAAGTTTGTTGAAGATGCACTGATCTGGCCTTGAGCAGTGACAGTGAAAAGGCTCACTGTGCCCGTCACGTGGGAATCACAGCACATCTTCAGCATCACCGCACCTTGCCTACAGACCCCAAGGGAAAAAAGCTGCCAAGCTGTAAACACAAGACAGGGACACTGTTCAAAGCTTTATTTTTATCATACACGGAGCACAGGGAGAAGCACAGAGCAGCTTGGGGGTAAAGGCGGGAGCTCAAAGGGCACACTTCCAGAAGGATCCTCACCTTGGCGTACGAGTCATCGAGCTCCCTGCTCAGCTGATTAAAGAGAGTGCTTACATCCATAAATGGAGCAAGTTCAGGCCTGTGTGCTGAAAGATATCAAAATAATGCTGATAACGTGTGGAGCAAGAAGCAGCACACTGCCTTGCTGGCTGAATGACTTTACCAGCACGAGAGAGAGAGAGACAGAGACTCAGAACCTGAGTGCGAGATCGTTTGGAAAAATTAGAAAATACTGCCAGCCCTCATTCGGGACAGATTGGGCTCAGCGGCCATGCATCACAGAGAAGTGGAGGAGAGGGATCGTGTTCGCCAGCAGTCCCCACAAATCACCTGATGCAAGCAGGCAGGCGAGAGGGCTGCCACTATCACACCCAAACAAGAAAAATGTCAGTTTATAATTAGTGAGCGAGAGGCAGCACTGCTGGCACGGCAAGCCAAAGACAAAGCACTGCTTCAGTGCAGCGTGCCGTCGTCACCCGCTGCCCCAGCCAAGGATATAACAGCCTCCTTATAAGGAGACAGGATTACAGCCAGCGGTGGCCAGGCGCCTGGCAGCTGTCTGAAGACCTGCCTTCCCCGTCGGCGTGGCGACAATGGTAGGCGGCTGCCGCGAGACAGAGAACGTGCAACTTATGGGCATTTTCACCGGCACAACAGAATGACCAGGGGCAGTCATTTTAAAAAGCAGGTTCCTCTTCAGAAAGCAAGCCTACAGAAAGTGTGAAGGAAAGGTGAGTGACATCCACTTAGCTAGTCAAGAAGAATGACACCTAATCCCGAAAAAGGTGAGCCTGTCCACTGAACCAGGAGGACAGAGTCTGAAGACACTAAACCAGAACCCCAAACCCACACTCATCAGCGATGTCCCTAGGGGCAAGGAAACCCTTTGAGAAGCTGCTGAAGATGACTGAGGAATCAGATGGCATCACCCAGATGAAAGCCCTCCTTTCATAAAAGGGAATACCTATAGCTACCTTGGCATTACAACTCATAGGGGGCGCCATCTCATCCATGTCAGAGCAAAAGATGAGGATCTCCTGTTGGCCAACACGCCAGGGCAAGTGCCTACTGGTACAGGGCCAGAGCCACAATGCAACACTTCACTCCCATCCCACCCACCGCCGCAGCGGCCTCACAGCAGGCTACCCAGCCTCATCGATCAGCCGCTGTGACACGGCTGCTCCAGATCCGCCACCACTGCCACAGGGGGCTTACATTGGGGCACAATGCCGCTGATATTCCAGACTGAATAAATGCAAATAGCTGGATTGAAAATGTAACTGATGCAGGACAACGTGGCTTTAACTCTGCACTATTTGCACACAATAAATCACAACATTTTAGAGAAAGCAATTTTTAAACAGAACATAGTATATTCAAGGCAGACAAAAGTTTTTCAATTTGCGGCAGTAAATTCCGCACATCCACCCTCCATATTGCTTATCCGGTGCATGATCACGCTGAAGCTGGAAACACTGGGTATCAGAAAGGCTACCCATCAGAGAGCATGTACATGCACAAGACAGGGCAGGCAGAGACAGAGAGAGAGACAGAGAGAGAGAGAGAGACAGACACACAGTCTGACCACCACTCCTGAAAATGGAGTATTCAATTTTACAAGATGAAAATTCAATTGAAACTTCTGAACTTAGTGAGATTTTATTTATTTATTTATCTATTTATTTAATAAGTTTTCGAACGAACACACATACACACACACACACACGCAGGTTCCACAGTGATTGATACTAAATACCCATTGTATGGCGTCTGTGTTCAGTGTCGCTCATCTGTACATCTGCTTATAGTATTCACATTCAGGTTCATGCTCCAGGGACTCATTCCAAACACTTCGGTCCGTCCATAAGAGCCTCAGGAGAACCCGAGCTGTGGCACTGAGAGCCGAAACCTTCACCTACATCAGAGGTGGCATCAGAGCGGGAGCAGGCATGACGAACCCAGCTGCAAAAGCAGGGGAGAAGCAGGACAGGGGCAGAACGACACACAGGGTCCGCACAGGCCTCAGCCCGATAACGTGGATCACATGGCATCGGCATGCTATCGCTGCAGGAAAACACCACCACAGTGACATTTCATTTCATTTCATCAGGCCACAAGTAATGTGTTTAGTCTAGCTAAAATAAAGTAGCACTTAACGTTTATCATTAAACGCCATAGTGTCCACATATGTCTGCTTTTATCACCCTGGAGGTGATGTGGGGTTAAAGGACGCAGTCGGTGAGGGGGACGCCCAAGAGTCAAAGGGAGGGATGCAGAAGAAGAGAGGTCAGCCCTAAGAGCCAATGAGAGCAGAGGGATGCAGAGCAGCAGGTCAGGCCCATAAGCCAATGAGAGCAGAGGGATGCAGAGCAGTAGGTCAGGCCCATAAGCCAATGAGAGCAGAGGGATGCAGAGAGGCAGGTCAGACCCATGAGCCAATGAGAGGATGCAGAAAGAGGGGTCAGGCCCTCCGTCCTTCTTGAAAGGTCTGGGTTTCCTGAATTTCTGATGGCAGCATTCCCTGCCACAGGCATGCAGACTTCCATTATATTTTGAGGTATCACCTCCACATCATCTTCATTCACATTCATCATCACTTCTACACCTCAAACAAGAAACCAGGTCATGGACCTTTTGACCTACTATGAACCAAACAGACTTCAGATTGGTACCAGCAACGTCTCAAAACACATTGCTTTATTTTTATGGCATTTGCCAATAATAAAATGGGCGGCTTGGGAAATCCTCCAGTCCTGCATCACCTGGCAAGCAGTATGGAATGACAGATGCCCATTGCACACTTTGCAGGACAGCTGAGTAGATACCAGACTGCATTCTTCTTCCTACACTCTCCCGTGAAATAAAATGAAGCTGTTAAAATGCAGGTACCTGTGAGATGTTCAATTAAGCCATAGTTGGTGCTCTCTTCAAGGGCAGCTTCATTGAAACAAATGGGGAGATTCCGCCCAGGCCACCAAACCAGGCCCCACCCTGAAAAGGTCTTGACCAATAACACCTGAGCATCCTTCTCCAATATGAAGGGACCTGACACCACAGACCCTAACCCCAGAGCAAGAATCATGCCAGGGTCACACTTTACTTAGGAACAACCTGTCAGGAAGGATCAGCTGCTATGCAGTCTCCCAGACTAAACATTAGCATTTGCCATGATGGCCCATCGCCATCCAGCTCCTCTGCTGGTTTTTTATCAGGATGATCCAGAGGAGCCAGGTCCAGAACAGGACGAGCTGCCAAAACCAGTCAGCTTGGGTTCCACCTGTTGGGGCACGCGTGTCTGCGTTTGCTTGCTGCTCTGCAGCTCAGCCTGCTTTTGGTGCAGACACACCCCGAATTTTAATTAAACAAGACGTCAGATAAGAGACGACTTTCCTGTAATGCCATTTAAAGTCATCCAGCTCTACCTCTCCAGCAGGTGGAGGGTGACACAGCCCTGCATTTCCCCACTAGGGGCCTGATGTGCACCTGAGACCTCTACATGCAAGTCAGCGCAGCCTGAATGAAGAGCCTGGTACAGGATGGCAGGAGGCTGCCTCCTACGCCATGCCGGCGACGACGGCCAGGCCCTGCCGGTCTACTGGGTTCGGCCCCGTCATACGGCCGCATCCCATAAATGCACAAACCTAATGAGCCTCTAAGCCGTTTGCTGCAAAGATGGCTGCATTGTTAATTAAGCCTTCCCGAATCAATAGCAGAGGTTTCACTGCGTTGCAATAAAAACGAAAATGAACAGCCAATTAGAATCGGAAAACAGTCTAAACTCAGATTACTGAGTGACTGCGGCCTTGTTTGCATATAGAGCCTGGCAGACAGATCAAACCCTTCAAATGAGGACAGGAATCTAAGAAATTCAGCGGGTAAATCTCTCAGCGATCTCTCTCTCACCCTCACACACACACACACACACACACACACATATATAGACAGTGTCCATGAGTTGCACCGAAAACCTTCTGCTGTCACAGTCCAGATACACCAACAAGGCTTTCTGGGGCAGTCCATGCCATCTAACTCCCTTGAAGACCACCAACACCCCCCTTGCTCCACAAATACTAGCTGAGAATTTTGCAGAAAGTGCCAAGTTCAACGACCATTAACGCCGCTCAGTCTATTTTCCATGCGTTTTTTTCTGAAATGCATAAATACATACATCACAGATAGGTGCAATTAAAACACCCATATTCCCTTTTCTAGTATACAGCTTCAATCTCAGAACAAAAAAAAAAAAAAACAGGTCATTGTAGGTATAGGACCCCGATACATTAAACAAAATAACACAAAGACTGTTCTCAGCCTTATATCCAGGTCAGCTTTAGAGTCAAATCAAAGCAGACCTGTTTAAAGTCTTATTCAGCTCTATCTGACGTTCAGAAGAAACCCCAGGCCCTGGTCACATACCAGGATGACCCAAGCTTTCCCTGAATACTTGAATATGTTACTATTTTCCAAAAACAGACTGAGTATCATAGAGGTTCTAAAGATTATATTGGTTCCTTCCCTGCAGTTTGTGTGTGTTCACAACACTTTTTTTGCAAGGACTGGTACCAATGCACCTCAGAATTGGTGAATGGGCCAATGGGAAACAGCCCCCACAGGCAGCACACCAATCAGCTTTGAGTGATGGGGTCAGACAGTCCCTGTATTCTGATAAAGGTTTTTAATAATAATTTGGACACATTGCCTCTTGGGACAGCTAATGCATGAGCCTACACATGTTCTTCTGGGGTGCCCGCCTACCTTGAAGTTGCTGGAGTTGACCCAAGAGCTGGCGATGCCATCCACCATCCTGTCCAGCACAGCCTGGTCCTGCTCCAGATCATGGGACTTCTCCTTGTCGGCGATAAAGTCTATGATCTCCTGGCCTACCTGCAGGCGCCGGCCCACGTCCTTCTGCATCACCTGGGCCACGCAGTACTCCATGCCGGCCTCCATGACCGGGGGCGCTCACAAGCAGACCACAGTTCCCCACAGCCGAGAAGGAAAAGGAAAAATCCAATGTGTGTTTATGTGGTGGCAAGCGGTGACGAACCCTAGGTTTGCTGGGGCGTCAGCGGGAGGGCAGCGCTGTGGAGACGCAGGCCTGGGTATGGCAGCTATGTAGCATGTGTGTCCAAGCAGCAGCTGCTGGGTCAGTGTCACCCCCTCCTTCCTTCCCTCTCTCTCTCTCTTTTTAAAAAGAGTGTCTGAGGCTAACAGCTAGTAGCAGTGGTAACCGGAGACAAGAGCCAGATGAGAGCTGTGCTTCATAATTCAGGAGTCCAGAGTGGCCAGGCAGTCCTGTGGTCAGGGCAGAAAGGTAGCTCATCAAAAGGGGAACTTTCACTCTTCAGCAGAGCAAAAACAAACAAACATGCTGAATTAACAGGCACCCCCTGTACATGCCAGCCAACACACAGCAGGAGTAAGAAACCGTAACCTGCATACCCTCAAAGGGTGACATTCCCAGAAATGCACATCAATAATGTTACTGAATATTCCTGAGAGAAAAACAGCCCCCTCCCAGATCAACAGCGACAGGGGGGCCGCACACTGTAACCGGAAAGCGCCCCCCCCACCACACCACCTTATGCTGGGTTTTTACAGTACCGACGGCAGGTACGAGGTTCCCTGTAATTAAGGACGTGATGCTGGGACCGCTTACGGGGTGAACATCCTAACGGGGCCGGGGCTGTTTACGGGAGAACATCCTGACGTGTCTGGGGCTTTTTACGTGTACTGGAGGGGAGCATCGTTCGCCTCACAAACCCCCCGACAGACGTTTGCGGCCCCGGTAAATGGGCCCAGAGCCGGGCACTGCCACACCTGCGTTCCGGGCAAGTCTTGAGGATTGAAAGCACGGTTAATGTCAGAAGGCTTCGGCCTCAGAGTACACGGAGAAAGAGCGTTTATACCCTGTGAAGGCGACCGGCCCCGGCCCAGTCGGACAGGGTCCCCCGGCCTGGGGAGAAACACGGCGCCACCGTATCGTTCCAGACTGACATTTGGGCGTTGGAACCGGCGGCAATTGCCGAGGAGGCAGTGGCCTGAAGCACCGCGCCCGGTTCGTTGCGGGAAATACGTGGGACTGATGACGGCTCGCTCCGCGGGCGGTTACTGGTCCGTCATAAGCCACCCGGACCTCCGTTTGCACGGATGCGGCCACCGACCCTCAGGGATCCGCCATACGGAGACAGAAAGGCGCTACAAAGCCCCGTCACAGATTAAAGATACAGCAGGCAGGAGCCGAAGTACGGCCAGTGACCCCGTCGGGGCGAGGCGGTGGGCCGGCGGCGGGTTAACGGACCGAAGCCTCAGAATAACGCGTCAGGGGTCGGCGCTACGTATCCACAATGAACCTCGGCATTAATCCGGGAACGGCCACACCTTCACTTACCGTGCTCGGGCCTTTGCCACCAAAACAGTGAAAGAAATAGTAATTGATAGGCGAACGCCCGCTGGGTCGTGCCCTCGGCTGTACGACGGCGGCGGCGGTACCGCGGCGTCGCTTCACCCGGACCGCTGCGGCTGGACAATAATGGGGCGGCGGTGCACATGCGCAGAGCGAGCGCGCCGACGACGCGCGTGGCTCCGCTTCCTGCGCGGCGCTAACGCGCGTGCACGGTGATTAATACGTTACAAAAAACATTCACGTAGCATATTTTACCAATGCCTGAAAACGAGCTTTTTTTTTTTTAAAAATATACCAAAAATACCAATATGATTTTAATTTATTGCCGAATAAGTCTAATAATAATATCAATCCGGGTCCCTAAAATGAAATGCTTTCGGTTTAAGATGTGATATCCAACGATATTAACTACTATCTTTATTATGCACATTTTAACTGCCAGTATAATTTCGTCAACATTTACCCTGCCTTGAGATTGAATTTCAGGATTACAAAAAGAAAACTATTACAGCAAGAGAAAACATCTCAAAGCGACGTGCTTATATGATGATTCTACATGGCTAATGGGACGTGTCCTTATTACAAACGACTGAGGTCTTTTCAGGCAGTTATATTTAATTATTTTATACTGAACGGTTGGTGTTTCTGGAAACGAAAAAGTTTGCGCTCCTCACTTTACCCGTAAGCTGATATAGCCTCCAGAGAAATTCCAATATTGTGATGATCATTTGATCTTTGTTATTGCAGAGGAACGGGTAATTAAATCATTTGCTGCATTTTAGCACAGATGGGCCAAGACGTTGACAAACCCGTGAGCCTCCCCCTGAGCAGTATCGGTGCGTTTTGGTTCAAGTTACAGCCCAACGTGTTCACGTTCTAATAGCGCCACCAAGCGGCTGCGCACGTAGCCACACCCGTGTTAACATAGGCATGAAATAAGCGTTTACGGTCGGGCGGTTTTTAAAGCAAAGAGACATTTTTTCCCTAAATATCTCAACCAACATTTACAATGAGCCGCAATGGGTAGAGAAGTGGCTGAGATAAGATTTTTTAATGTGATATGGGAATATAACACAAAAACAAAAGTTCAGGTACTTACAAAAAATAAAGAAAACCAATTTCGGGGGGCATCTCAGTTCATTAATAGATCATTAATATTACAACATTGTTCAGTTCTGTAGCGATAGTCGTCGCTCTCAGCCCTTCGGCTCTGCCTGACAATTATATGTAAACCGGAGGAAATATAATAATTTTGCGAAGACCTGAGAAAGCGTGGTTACAATTTACTACAAAAGGTATATGAAAGAATTGGGAATCGCAGTGCAATGTTGAATCACGGGTACTAAAAAAAAATCCAGCATACCATTTAACCAGAGACGTAATCTCGTCGTAGAGAATGACTTTGAGGAAGCACACATATAGCTAATGAAATATCTAAATGAAAAATAATGTTAACCCATAAATAAATTATTAATCTTTGCGAATGTATTATCATAATTGTGTTGAGTTAAGACATGATAATGTGAATGCAGGTTGCCGACTCCTGCCCTAAGGTATAAGCCCTGAGCCCTCATGGACTTTGGCGTCAAATGGCAAGTGATTGAGTGCAAGAGGCTGCAAGGGCTCGATATGGTATACTGGTATATGGTTGTGGGGAGCGGTGGCTAAATGGTAAGGTATGCGCACTTGTAGTTGAAACATTGTAGGTTCAAATCTCTGACCCTGGGTGCTGAATTAGCTGCCCCCTGCTATGTCACATATGGGTTAAATGCAGAGGATACATTTTGTTGTTGTGTGCTGTAGTGTATCAACAATGACAATTAATCACTAAATTCACTAAATAAGAACTGGACAAACATTGCGACAAGTCCTGTCATCTTGAAAATGCCAAAATATATTCCTTTGTATTGTGGGTTTGGGACTTTTCTTAAAGATCTGTACTTTCTTCAAGGCCAGGGCACTTAAGTGACCGAATGGCTCATTTGAACATATTCTAGCGTCATTAAACAATAACTAAAAGTAGCAATTATATTTTGGTAACCCCTTGTTTCAAGCCATAATGCTAAAAAGTAGCATTCCAGCATACTTGAAAATGGCAATGATTTAATTTTCATTCTATATACAGAGAAGGGGGTGTGACATACAAATGAGACAAAAGAGATACATAAATTACATTTCCATGTAAGGAAGGAACGAGTGACATTAAAACTTTACAGTCCTTTAATGTACCAACAGCATTCAGTCACACCCAACAGCACAGACTCCCACAGTCACACCCAACAGCACAGACTCCCACAGTCACACCCAACAGCACAGACTCCCACAGTCACACCCAACAGCACAG
>JAODKE010000037.1:5211010-5222297 GCA_026779605.1 Mormyrus hasselquistii
GTTTAATTGAAAAACAAAATATTTAATCTTTATGACACTTAAATATGATTTGCATAATAATTTGGAACATGGTGTACTTCTGTGCATAATATACACCATCAGTAGCCTTGTAGCCATGTACCTTACGCTGCAGCCTGACGCTTGTAATTTTTGCGGAGCTGCACTTCAGGCTATGATGTAGGATGTGCAGCAACGGTGCCTATTCCGTGCCGACAGAATAGCAACTTATCAGGGCATCAATCTGACCGGCTTCCTGGTTACCAAGGAAGCCGTGTAATGGACCTGTGTGCCTGCTTTTAATGCCACAGCTCCTTACAGGTGGCAGTCAGCCTCAAAGGCCTCACCTTCGACTACTGGTGAGTTCCCATCCCCAGCAACTGTTTCTGTGACAGTCACACCCCTCCCAAATGTGTGCATCGGGCTGATAACACCTCCTCCCCCACCCTGACCAAAACGCACTCTTTCAGGTTCCTGGCCACCAGCTGAATTAGAAGCCAAAGCCTTTTCCCATTACAATCGTTAGTCTCCTTGGTAAGAATTTTAACAAATAGACAGAAAGGTACAGCAGCAGCAGGTTTGTTTAGCAGGCCTGAAACTCCTCCCACCTGAGCTCTCTGAACTCTGATTGGTTAAAACCGTCATCATGACATCATTAATGCCTCCTTACCTTCTCAGCTTCTTAGGCACAAGGTCAGCGCTGCTTCTGTGCTTTGCTTAAGGGGGTTCACTGGGTTTAAGGGAGGGGGGCTGTCAGCCTCAAGCCAGAGTACGACACATAGGCAGCGTCTGCGACTGTGGCTTCAGCATGTTTATGAGCCTGAGAGCGGCGCCTTTGATGGGTGAAGGGCCGGGAATAATGTGTTCCTTTCATGTTAGCCGTAGGTCTCATATCAATATGAATAGACGTCTCTTGGTTGGTCATTATGAAATGGAACGGAGGAAAACACTACAGACAAACAAGGAGAAAACATGACAAACAAGGAGAGCAGCAAGAGAAAGGACCTTAAAACATCCCCCTGACCGGATCTTTTATATCAATGTGGAAAATGCGCCTGTTATTTTTTTTTCACGATTAAAAACCAAGACACGTTTATTAAAGAGGTTAAAGTGGTTACCCTTGAAGCCTGTTGGGTTTTGAATGTTTTTCTCCTTTTGTGAGGCCTACCAGACATGAAAAGAGAGTCACATTGCAGCTATGCAAGCAAAACATCACATATGGTTGCACTAGGCTGCTTGGACATCTTGCGTCATATCTTAGCCTTAAATGGGGCACCTGTCTTTGGACAGTTACCAGCTGTAAGTTCTGCCCTGCATAGTAAAAAGATAGCTGGTGGGTTAGGGTGTAACACCAGGTGATGCCACCGGGGCGTCACCGGAACGATAGTGCAGCCTTCCAGGTGTCACAGCGGCATTGTTTGCAGGCAGTGGGAGGATGCGGAGATCATGGTGCTACTGCGGGTGATGTACAGTGACCAGGACTTCATCTGCATGTTCAGCATGGAGCTGGAGGTCCTGCAGCAGCCTAATGTAATTTTGACCAGCTGAGGTTCGTTAGTTTTGATAGTAATATTTTAGCCCAACCTCTCTTTCGTCACTACTGAAGTTAAAGTTTTTCACCTTATCATAGCTGACTGGGGATGGACATCGAGTTTGTACCATGTCTGATTTATGATGATCACTACTCTGGACACAGGAATCAATTCAGGACCTGACCACCTATCCACATCATTTTATACTTTTATTATAATTACAGAAGTCAATACAACACTGTATAAGCCATTTCCTGTATTATTTTATTAATCAAGTTAATTAAACGTCAGTGTAACTTTCGGTTTTGGTTTAAATGTTGGTGTAGAGATTGTTTATGTTCAAATCTGTGTGGCACAGCAGTTTTTTAATATTATAACAAGTAATATGCACAGATTGACTGTAGAAGGAGCTTGTGAAGTTGTGTGTATGTGTGATAAGGCAGATGCTGGTCATCCTGCAAGTTCTCCCGCTCCTATCCTACCTCAGATGTATGGACTAATCTGGCTGATGGACCTGAGGGGTAAGGTGGACGGTAGTGACCTGTTGACCATGCTCACCTTCACTGTCGGCCTTGACCTGGACCACACTGGCCACAACAATGCATACTAGGCAAGCCAGGCCCAAGCTGGGCTCAGACACGTCTAACCCCTGTGAGCACAGAGTAAGCTGCTCGGCACGGATCTGTGCTGCGATTCAGACTTCCCCGTCTTTCTGAGTTTAAATAGCTGACACTCAAACACTATAGCATATTGATATGTATGTTCTAATACTTATCATACAAGTAAAGCACACTGAATAATATTCTTATAAATTTCCCAAAAACAGGGCATACATTTACACTTGTAGGAATTCATGAGTCATCCATCCATGATTACTTTAAATGACACCAATGTCACGTGAAGTTTGAAGAGCATAATTTCTGGAAGCAGAAGGTACACCACCGTGAGTCTTGGGGAGATTGCAATAAGCTTCCCGTCTTTCAGATCAACACCTGCACGGAATTGGCTCTCTGGTACAGTGACATCTCTCCCCTGGAGAACCACCACTGTGCCGTGGCCTTTGAGATCCTGGAGAAGGTGAAGTGACACTGTGTCATGTTCTGTGCATGTAGTGAACAGTCACATCACTGCGACACATCACAGTAGGACACATGCTTCAATACAAGGATAAAACTGACCTGTTTCTCTGTTTAAAAGATGACTGAGTTAGTTCAAAGACTGAAGTTAATTATAATGGATTATATGCAAATAGATCATATTTGAATTGGTAGTAGTGAGAATAGTACAATCAAATGGAGTGTCTAATTTCCTGGCACTAACAATATCAAATGATTTTGGTAAATTACTGAATTATATTTAGTTTGCACTTACCATGACTTTTTATTTATATAGCCAGAAAGCAATATTTTCAGAAACATATCAACTGAGCAGTACAAAAGGATAAGAGAAGGCATCATTCAGTTAGTTTTTTTCAGTTTTTTTCTAGTGTCATTCTTTGAATGCATTTCCTGCAGTAACTTCATAGTGGCCATTCAGAACAGTCACAGCAAGGCTGTCTAGCTGGAAGTGAGATAAATTCACATTGTGCAGTCACCCTATAGCCGTGGACTCCCTTAAGACCGGTCAGCGGCCTGTAAGGCTACCTGCTGCTTGTACACTCAGGTGAAATCAGTCCAGTCAAATGTTTGGGCACACCAAGCAGCTTTAAAGTAGAGTGATAGTGTCACATGACCTGGCCACATGACCTAAAAACAGTAGAAATGGTTTTGGAGGAGTTTGACCAGAGTGTGAAGGAATAATGGCTAATGAATGCTCAACATATGTGGGAGCTCCTTCTGGACAGCTGGAAATGAGTCCCGGGAGGCCACCTCATGAAACTGGTGCAGAAGAGACAGTAGCATCAGCTAGTTCCTGGAGCAATAGGGCTTTAGGGCCAAGCTCAAGGACCCAGTGGTGGGATTTACGTTGCTGACCCAGGGATTTGAACCAGCAACCTTCTGATTCTCACCCCACAGAGCTGCCCCCCCCCCCCCCACCAACAAATTCAATTTTCATTTTTGGTCAGTGTCTATATGTTATTTTATAGTTTTGGTGTCTTTAGAATTATTCTAAAATATAGAGAATAGTACAAATAAATCTTTCGATGGGTGGGCAGGTCCAAACTTTTGAGTGGTCCTGTACATCCTCCTGACTTCAGGGGCATCTTGGCGACCGACATGGCGAAGCACAACGAGATACTGAACAAATTCAAGTTCCTCCTGCTTGCATTTGACTTCGCCAACAAGGACCACGAAGATGTGGTAGCGGTGGAAAATGGCAGTGCTTGGCATCACGAGATAACACGAATAAAGTCAGTGAAAATGACTGGGGGTGTAACTGGTAGCAGGGCAGCGAGTTCCTTTGAGTGATATTAAAATGCTTATTGCATTTTGGCCATCGTACCATGTGGTGTACAGTAATGCAGGTGTAATGACAGAGCTTCAGCTTTGGAGGAATCTCACAACACAAACGTGACATTATGAGTGCATATTTCAGCCAGCAGATGTAGGCACATCATTGGTTATCTGAACCCATGTGGATGCTACAACAGCTTCTGATATGGCCACAGATGGCTGATGCACTTCCTGCCTTTGCATAGCTTATGATGATCACGATCAAGGTGGGCGACACCTCCAACGAGGCGCGGCCTACAGATGTAGCAGAACCCTGGCTGGACTGTCTCCTCCAGGAGTTCTTTAACCAGGTGGGTGTCAGGTGGACACCTGGTAAAAGGGTCATGGGGCAGGTAATGTGGTGCTCATGACCTGTAATCAAAGGCTGCTCTTTAGTGGCCCTGGAGAACTCCACTGCAGCTCCTGTTCTTGTACCTAATCTGAATTCACAGTGGTAAAATATTATACCGATAGTCCACATGTGGCTTTGAGCATAACCGCCCGTATGAAATACAGTAAAATACAGTTCAGCTGTAATTTTGCCTCCAGGATGTTCTTACTGCATTATTATTAGCTGAACTGGAACTAGATACCATCTTCCCTGTTTTCCCCTTGATACACCTTCTTAAGAATGAAGGGCGAGAGGGAGCAAGACCATTGACGCAATACTTGTTATTTCCAAACTGACCACTAGATGGAACCATGCCCGTTGTATTCTGTGGAATAGCATATTGCTTTGCTGTACTGTGAATGTTGTGTACATTTCTGCTGCAGTGCAGACTGTTGCTGGCTTATAGTTTTCAGCCTGAGCATCTTCAGTTGTTCTGTCGTTTTCAGATGCCAGGTGACATATCTCAGTTGCCTGATGGCACTGACATGATTACTACGACTCTTTTTATTTAATACTTAATCTTTTTTCCATTCTTCTTGGATCCATCCCTCGACATTCATGTGAATCTGTTACCTTTTCTTCTGATCTTCTCACCCCTCCGTGATGGAACAATCATTCCAAAAAGCACCTACCCTTTTTGCTTTTGTTATGTCGACAATTGACAATAATATTTGCTAATCTAGTGGACAATGCACTTTGATAACATGCTTACATTCACATTCAAGCTTCCTGATTGCATTGAGGAATGTTTCTGCATTGTTTTCGTGTTTGTATCAGCGAAGTATCATAGTGTGGCCATTATTTTCTCCTATAGGAGTATTTCTGCATTAGCTCTGACAAATTAATAGTAATTTATCCATCCATCCATCCATTCTTCCAGACCTGCTTTTTCTATATTACCAGCATTAATCTGCCTGTCACTGAACAGCTGAACTGTAATTTTGGTAATTCAGCATGGGCTGCTGACTGATTTCTCATTACTGTAATAATTCATTTTAGTCTCGACCCTGTCTTGAGGGTGAATTTGTCAGCATCCATGGTGCTCACTGCTCAGCTACACCTTGCATTGGAATCCGTCATCATGGGATTCTAATAGTCTTTTTTTGGACGTTGCACTTAAATGCATATAGATCAAGAAACACAATAACTCACAGGTTTAGCAGCTGGGGGATGTTCATGGTGTAAATGGTCCCGATCTTTACTAAGACGCCGTACTATGGCTGCCGTGAGCTCTGCACTCGAAGGCCTGTACAGTGGTCTGTAGGGGACACCCAGCGATGGCTCAGCATCGAGCTGCTGGAGGCCTCTGCTTGCTCGCCGGAAGGTAAAAACCCAGACAATAGATCAGGGCTTCACTGTAGGGACAATGTATCAGCTTACTGTATCGTCTCCACAATCCCACTGGCAAAGATCAGACAGTCCACATGACTGGGCTTAATTAGGTCATCCAATTATAAGCTCCAGTTCCTGTACTGTACTGTAATATTTTCTGAATGCCTCCAGTGCAATACCGCTTGTTATCACATTCACCTTGGAGGATGAAAACAAGGGTCTAAGGTCATCTGCAGTTATACCACAGCTGATAGGTATGCATCATCCATGTACGAAGACAGTAAAATCCATCCTCCAACCAGTTATCCAAACCGGTCTTGTGGGAATCCTGGAGCCTCGGCCAGGAAACACGGGGCTCAAGGCAGCTGAACATCATCGATGCAATTCCAGTCCATTGCAGGGTACAGAAGTACAATGTTATTTTGAAAGAAAAGGCATCAGTAGTAAATTTGCTCTCGCATGATGTCTGCTTCCTCCAAGAAGCTGGCTTCATACTTTTTTTATAATGTCTGTTGCCAGAGTGTCAAGGAGAAGCTGGAGGGGCTTCCCGTCACGCCCTTGGACAGGGACAATGTGACCAAGCCGTCCTCTCGTATTAGGTTCATCCATTTCATCCTCTTCCCCTCCCTGAAGGTTAGAGGGGCTCTGTCATCCACGGGGGCAGTGTGCAGTACTGATGGTCTTCATGGTTTCTCACAGGCCTGGGTAAACACCATGAAGTCAGCAGTCACAGTTGAATGGGAAATGATGGTTGAGTGCACTTATCCCAAAGACGATGCATTACTAACGCGCACAGAGTTGTGGGATGAGCAGCTGGTCACCTTTGACCAGACCTGAGTATTCACTCCATCTAGCCACTACGACATTTGTTTAGTGGTCAGTGAAATTAATCACAGTGTTATGAAGGCAGCCATTGCTGGAAAATGTGTTTGTCTTTGTTGGACTTTTTGGGGGGAGGGTACTGACTCATGTGTTCCCTAGCAACACATCATCCACCCAGTGCAGAAGGCCTTGGACTACTATACCGAGATGGAGAAGGCCCTGGAACAGGAGAGGCAGAACCGGGCCCAAGGGGGCAACGAGGCGGCGAAAGCTAAGGGGATGCTGAACACCCAGTCAGAACCACAGCTGAAGGCCAAGTGCTCCAGCTCCAAGGCGAGGGGTGGCCCCAGAACCTCTATACTGTGATGTCCTCCTTCTAGAGACCCAAAGGCAATGCACGCTTTGGCAAGCACCCCATTGGATTACAGCAAGATCATTCTGAAGATGTAAATATGATTAAATATGAATATCTGGGCTTTGCATGTTAATATCTGTTCCACTTTGAACAATGGTAATTACCCGTAAGCCCCTCAGCTCATACTGTGATAAAAAGGGGGGGAAAAAATCAAATAAACCTCATAAAACAGTTATGTGGTATTTGTTTTAAAGGCAGGCTATGTACATATTAAAAGTTTAAACTAGAGAGCCCTGTACAGAAGTGAGCTTTATCACAAGAGGGGTACCCAATATTATATATTCACCAGTGAGTGATTCAACCCCACAACTTAGTGTAAGTCATCATAATGGATTCGGTTTAACTGGTAAGCAAAGCCATAGTATGTATAAAACCAGTGGAATAAAAGAGTAGTTGAATCCAACTGTCCTGGTATTCTATTCGAGACTTCAACTAGGAGTCAGATTGACAAAAGGGTGCCAGTGAATGCCAGTACTGGCTGTGTCAGGTATCTCTGTTCATTAATTAGACAGGCACTCGTTTGAGGTGACTAAGATTACTGATGTCTAAGCATCCCAGAAGAAGAGATTAAAAGTAATTGATATGTTACACAGTCTGCATTTACAGAGTTTGGCCTACAGACTTGTCTGTATAGCCTTGCTAAGAAGTAGGAGGCTGTGGGGTCCCTAAGAGACCTTCCTGACTGCAGCCCAGCTTGCACACATGTGGAATACTGTCAAGGAGTGCATGTGATCAATCATGAGAAGGAAACGTGCATCTGTCCCATAGATGACATTATCTGTGCCCTCTTTCAAAAGCCACATCCGTCCAGCTGAATCTGCACTTTTTCGCAGGTCCCAGTCATGTGACGATATACCACATGATAGAGGCACATTTCTCACAGATCGTTATGCCAAACTCCACGTGATAGTATTTCCATGCTGCTCTATACTACAAACAGGATCCCACGTTTTCCCCTCCACTGTGTATACCTGTCTGCGATACCTACCAGTTTCATTGCCGAGTTTTATTTATGCCCGCTCACCCTGAGAAGGTCTCATCAGTGGTGTAATTCCATACCTCCAATCAGGGACAACCCTAAAATGATGTCACCTCACGGTAGGTCAGGCAGTGACGCAGGATTCCAGCATATCCTATGATTATATCAGCAATGTCAAAATGAAAAGAAATAATGGCAAATGGCGGCTGACGATCTTGGCATTGCCTTCAATATGGTATCCTGGCATTTTAACGTTAATCTCCATCAAGGAGAGGGAAGCATCTAGCATGAAGACCTAGCTGTGTGATTGAAACTCACCTACATTTCAGAGGAAGTGATACTGGTAAGACAGGCAGCTTATAGGAGGCAGAGTGGCCACACAAAGACCATGATGGGAGAAAGAGACCTTTCATGAAAAGGCTTAGACAACAGCATTTCACATTTGTGTTTTTTAAATTTACAATTCACAATATCTTACATGAAGGAAATATGAACTTTCTGTAAAATACAGGAAAATATACTTAGCAGAGGGACAATTCAGATGCAGAGTTATTGACACATTTATAAATATATACAGAGTGAAAAGACTTCAGAAGGGCATTATGTTTCTGGCCCGTCAGACACTGACTCAGCACCTGGGCTGTGACACAGTGATTTCCCTCTTTCAGGTAGACTGTGCTTGACATGGTACATAAATATTGCTATAAACCATCTATAGTGTTTGTGTAACACATGATGCCAAAGATAAGGAACTGTAAGAGAATAAAGCATTCTTCAGCAGAGGTGAGGACAAGCTGCTGGGAATCAGGACCTCAGTGCAGTGCTGTCTTGCTATGATATGCTTATCTTAAAGTGCCCAAAACAAAAATCTGAACTCATAAATTACAGATTACAGAGACATTTAAGGGAAAACAAACGAGCGGTTCAGCATACAGTGAAGTACAGTGTATGCTGCAGTGATGATCCACTAAATGAAGGCTGTCAGTGGAGTATGAAAACAGGCGACTTAGACTCGTAAAAAAAAAAAAAAAAAAAAGAAAAACACTCCATCTGTGACAGAGACAGAGAGACATGTCAAAGACTGCACAGTGCGTCCTGGTCACGTAGCGGACAGCACGCTGGCCTAGCTGACCTTGGGTCTGACGTGTAGCAGAGATATACACAGACTACAGACTGTAGAAGCATGTACTATACATCACCACTGGGGGGCCTCAGCCCAGGTGAGTGCCGTATGCGGGAGTGGCTGCATTAAGCCGAACCAGCACTGAGCCTTGAATTTCCTGTAGTTGTTTGGCTTTACGACAGCATACAGTTAAATAAAAAAGGGTGTGAGATGTGCTGCCTGTCCAGCTTAATAGGGGAACATGGGCTGGTAAATCTCAAGGTATATTTCATTCAACAAAGGAAAAAGAAAGAATCTGTTCTTTGTGAATAAGCTACATACAGTTTTACACTTGTTTGAGCATTCTCACTAACGTAGGTCTATTTTACAATCATGCTCTTCAACAGAAGTAACTTTTTGTGGCAGCAAATCATTCTCCGAATTGAGGCCAGCGGAGTCTCCTAACAGGTCTGCACGTCAGGGACGCAGCACAATTCACTGAGGACTGCAGTCTTCCTAGCATGGACAAGCTACAGCTAACCGGCTATTTTGAGGTTCCCCTCAGGCTCAGGAGCGGCTCTGTGCCGTGTTGATCATGATGTTTGGGAGCGCATTTCGCCTCTTCCTCCAGGGCCCCAAGTCGCGAGCGTACCGCCGGATCTGTCGGAACCACTGCTGGGTACGGGTCTTGTCCACAGCGCGGAACACAAAGGCCTCGCGGGGGATGTCCAGCAACTCGAAGGTGTCATCGCACTCGGGGTCCGAGGACACCACACAGTTACTGAGCCGGATAGGCTCCCGCAGCACGGCAAACTTGCCACTGCTCTTGTCCTTGATGAGCACCAACACACCATCTCGCACAGGCTCCGGCGACTCCATGCCGTCAGGGGGCCCGTCGCCTGGCCTCTGTGTGTGCACCATCAGCAGGCTCTGCACATTCTGGAACTTGAGGGCCCGGCTGCCCTTCTTCACCCACTGACCGTCGGCTGGCTGGGCCAGCTGCAGGGGTCCCTCCATGACGAAGCGCGTGCTCTCCCGCGTCCAGCCCACCGTTCGCATGGATGCCTCGCGCATCTCGACATTGACGGCCTCGCGATTGCGCCGGCTGTCCCGGCGGAAGGAGCGCAGAGACCAGGGGGTGGCTTCCTGCCTCGTCTTGGTGTTGATATGCTCCAGGTGGGACTCCACATGGCTCTTGGCCTCACGCAGGCGCCCACGGTCTGGGTGGCACTCGCCAGTGGCCTTGCTGATGCGACTCAGCAGCAGCGGGTACTTGGTGACGCGCTGCAGCGGGGCCATCAGGAAGGAACGCAGGTTCATGCGTCGCAGAGCCGTGTTGTCATTCTGAGAGACGTCTAGGAAGATCCTACAGAAGAACAGAAGACGTGAAGGGGAATCTGCAGGGGGGCCAGCCACCCTGACATCAGAGTTCAGCTGAAGACGATCCTCTGCTTATAAATGAATTGAGAGGCTTGGCCTACTCCCTGGGGGGCCTGTAGATGGCACTCAGGGTCTCCTACCTGAGAAGCTCCTTTTCCTTCTCCAGGCCATTAAGCATGTTGACGGAGGCGGACTGTTGCAGGCAGTAGGTCTGGAAGGCAGGCAGCATGGTGACAAACTCCAAGAAGATCTCGCCTATGTAGACGGTCTGCAAGTCTTCATCACCCTGCATGCAAAGTCACCACACATACTCAGTCAGCCCTCAGATGGTCCGTGCACCAGGCATTACCGTTACAGAGCAAAATACAGAATTATCATGCAACTGTGAGAAACAGTAGGGGAAGACACTCAACTCTGCCATTAACCCCATTGCTGATTTTATTTGGTAGATGCTTTCATCCAATGCAATGTTCAATTGAGAAAGCAGGGTCAGTCAGTCTGTGGAATAATTGGGATTTAGGGTCTTATTCCAGGGCCCAATGGAATTTGAACCAGCAACCTTTATGGGTACAGAGTTCTAACCCATAGAGCCACATACCACCCCTGAGGTGACTTAGAAGCACACAGTGAGCAAAGGAAACATCTATTCCCTGATGTTTAAATATCACAATGAAGGAATAAAAAGAAAAGAGAGGAAAAAAGCCAGAATCCCAAACAGACTTAAGTGGTTCAGGGAATGTGCTGCCCTTGGGGTTAGGCTGTGTGTGTCAGGGAATGCGCTGCCCTTGGTGTTAGGCTGTGTGGTTCAGGGAATGTGCTGCCCTTGGTGTTAGGCTGTGTGTGTCAGGGAATGTGCTGCCCTTGGTGTTAGGCTGTGTGTGTCAGGGAATGTGCTGCCCTCAGGG
>JAODKE010000037.1:5240935-5276249 GCA_026779605.1 Mormyrus hasselquistii
TTCCCATTTGAGGAACCATCCTCATGTCTTGTTTGCCCATTTCAGACACATATATGCCGTAATTAAATACACACATCCATCTTTGAGCTCAACCACTGTGCCAGCTTCATGTATGATTTTAGGTCTGTTCCTAAAACAGGCTAATAAATACATACAGAGTAAGAAGACAATGAAGGAGCAGCTGGCAGAATCAATACCCCTAGCCTTGAGGAATCTATTTCTCTGAAATACTCCTCCCTAGTTTCCCTGGGTAATCCATATTAGAGAGGAATCACTGGGTGCCAAAGCAAAAGGCACGCTAATACATTCAAATCATCTTATTTTCATGCTAATGAGGTTAAAAAAAACAGATTTGCAGCTTCAATATTTACAAAACAAAAAGGACACCACGTCTTTTCATCAGGAAGGAAGTAACAAAAATACTGTGAGGTTGGCTTCACACACAGGGACAAATGAGTCAAATCCATGGGCGGCAGTCTGTTTCGGGTTTGATGTGTAAAACGCCACGTCACACTCAGCCCTGCTTCCTGATGCACAAAACTACCAGTTAGAGGTGCACCGATTCCATTTTTCCAGTGCCAATACAATCCCGATACCTGAACAGATATGAGTACCGATCCAATACCAGAGCTCTTTTTTTAAATTAGTAAATACTAATGAAAAATGCATGCCAAAAAGCTTTGTAAATTAGGCTGCTAGAAAAATACATAACATTGTTCCACCTCATTTCTACATCTTGTTTTATGCATTTTTGAGACATTTGCAGTTCAATGACTATTTTCCATTAGATTATATACAAATGGAAAACGTTTAAATTGCCCCACAATGTTTCTCACACTGGCAACAGCATCACTTACATTTTGTTGCAATAACAGTCCCTCATGTATCACAAGATGCGAGTGAGCAAAACAGCCCAAGCTCGTGGCTTCCAAATCATCCATTGCTTTTTTCATATTACTCACGTTGTCTCGCACAATTGTGAGCACTTTCTTTAGTGGGATTTTCCACTAAACGCTACTTCAACCTCTCAAAACTTTCTTTTTACAAAGATTGGAAATCACTGTGGTACTAGTTCTTGTTTCAAGCATAGAATATTTCCAGACCGTCACCCTCTTATCTGATGTTCTTACGCTCCTTCTACTGCAAAGGGTATGCACATGACATCACAGCAGGGGGATGTGACAGTGCTCACACCAAGTCAATGGCAAAAAATTAGCATCATCAGCGTTCCACCTGAATGATACAAAAGCATATCTAAAATGGGAAAGAGCTGTTGTGCAATTAATTGTACAAATCAGTTTAGTAAGAAATAGGAGCCTTTTACCATCTACCGAAAACTAAATAAGTAAGTATCGGACATGAATCGGTCATGTACAACCAATCCCAAATATCAGATCTGTGCACCATTACTACCTATATTTTCACAAAACATTAAATTTGCCTTTAACTAAGAAGAGCCTATTCCTCCCAAAAGATGTCAATGTGAAATGGTACATTCTCCAATGTATCATCAATCAAAATCATGCAACTGTCTGAGTACTATAGTTAACATGCAATCACTTTGCTTAAAGTGGTAGCAGGTCACGTTTCACATTCAGTTTAGAGAGACCTACTCAGGAAAATGATAGGTATTTACATGGATATGTTACACTGTGAAGCCTTTCAAGAAGTGAATCCTTTCAGTATATGAAGCACCTGTTTGTGCTTGGTTACCTAAACACAAATTATAAAACAGTGGTTTCCGTGTTGGAATGGGCATGTTTTACTGTACTATAGCTGATAGGCCTACTGATCCCAGTTTCGTTTACAAACATAAAGTCCCAGGAAAAACTGAGAGAATCACACTGCTAGCTTGACAAGGCAAGCCACTGGGTTATTACCCCAGTAGAGCCCTTGTGAGGCAAAGACTGCCTAGGTTCTGACCCATGGACATTGTTCCACGAGGAAGTGATACAGAAGAATGACGATTTCATTCATGGTTCCTGATTTAAATAGTATCACATTTGTAAGTTTGAATGACTTTCTGTTACCTATATCACTTTCACAAAGGCCAATGTCAGCAAAACACTCTGCTATGAGCTAACTGCCTCTTTACTGATATGAATTCAATTGGAATTGCAACAATCTTCATTATGAGTCTCGTGCCTCTGGAAATGACTATAATCAGGCTGATTGGATTGTTATTATAACAGCATTTATCTCAATTTTCAAAACAGGATTAATTGTGAGATCTGACGCAACTCATATTTTAAGGTGTTCTGAATAAGTTCAGGGTAATATAGGTACTATTCTCACTATGTGTAACACTGACTTTTTCAAGCTTAATTGATTTTGCCAGGAAAAACAGCACAATAAGACTTTCAATGTGTTTATTTGATATCTTTTTAAATGTATTTTGGGGCTCTAGAATCATGTTATGATCACAAACTGCATCCCAGAGACTGAAACCAAGTCAGGTAGGGACAGCACACATATCAGAGAAAGGTACATTAATTGATGTGGCTGCCATGTGGTGAGGGGGCTCGTGATGGAATTAACTGGCCATTCCAATAAATAGGGATACATAAAAGGAGAAGAATAATAGAACATGCATTTTTGGGTTTTACTTCAGGGCATGTGGCCAAGACTGAAACAAATACTGTCCACACCAACAACTTACATCACCATAAGAGTAACAAGATATAAATAAAACAAGCTAAAATTAGCAATTTCTTTTCCACAATGAAAACTGTGGTGATGCCACTTCTAACGAGATCTGCTGTTTCATACCACTAACAATTTCCCTCTCACTTACCCTTGAGTACTTAAAACGTGAATATTCACAAGAAAATGACGGATGTTGATAGCGAGAGTTGCTTTTTGGCAGAATCCCTCATTGCTATACCAGTTTTTAATGACAGTTACGGACTGCTCCTGCTTGCATAATTTCAGAGACCTGCTTGTGTCTCCTGGCTGTATTCACCATCGAGTTGTTTTTCCAATGGAGAACAGAAGTAGGTCTACCAGGCATATTATCGCATGGCTACTGGTACCGAACGGCTGCATCACTAATCAATTTTCTGTCACAAAAGGACCCCATTGTTCATTCTTGCCTATCAATACTTTTGCACAGTACCCATTTAACAGTGTCTATTATTATTTTTTCATTACAGTGCCCCAATCAACCCTGTGCCACATCTCTCAGTCAGCTTTACTACCATGGGTATGATTGGCTACATGAATAAAACAATGAACAACTTAAGTACTCTGGCTAACATAGACAACACCCTGAAGAGTCCATGTTACCAGAACACTTAGATTTGCAAAATGCACGTCATACATCACAACTGGCTGGCCTCACTCTGCAGCAATGTTAACACAACTGATCTCACATTATGCCCCTTATGTAATTAGCAGTGTTGCACAACGGCTTTCGTGGATGCACCAAAAGTGTGCCATCTGCCTGGATCCTTTGTGAACCATCATTCTGCAGGGCAAAGACTAGGTGGCTGGGGGGATGTGGTGGGGGGGTAGGAAGGAGAGCGTGACGCATTGCCTCACTCTTTCTCGCTTGTTCTGTGACTGCCGGTCTCCATCCAGCTGCAAATGCTGTTGTAGGGGACACAATGAGACCTATTTATAATACCGTCGCACATTACACATCAACACTATGGTGCATCATGCAGGAGGAAGTGTGGCACAATGGCAGGCACGGCATAGAAAGGTCAACTGACCCAACATCGCGAGCAGCAAGCCCAGATTCCGAGCCCGCTTGGGGTTGGTGAGGTCAAAAGACAAAGGCTCCTAGCAGACTTTGCACATCCTGTGCTTATGTGCACAGAATAAAATCATTTTATGGAGAAACAAACACAGAAAGAGTATGGATGGTTTGACGTCAGCAAGGGCAGAACCTCCCCACTGAGCCAGGCTACCAGCTAGGGGATAGGGGTCTTGTGAGGCCCTGCGCAGTACGACAGCAACATTATGGGTCTTCATTAATTATTATTATTATTATTTCATTGTTTAGCTGATGCTTTATTCAGTAAACCTTAAAATATTGGCGCATTCAGAATGCCATATTTTACTGGATCAATTAAGCTTAAGCCCCTGCAAGTACTCCTCCCAGGACAGGAACAATTAACCTTCATGTTATAAGGCTATGGTCTGAATCTTCATGCTCCAGTCAACAGAACAGGAAGGACCTTTTTACACAGTCACAAACCAGGGCCTTTCCATGACTTAGCAAACACATATCATTTGAATCACTTGCAGAAATTAACCTAACACTGTCACCAAAATAGAACATAAGTTTATATTTCATATACTAGCAGCTTTTGACTTGCTGCAGGTCACATTATTTGAGGACGGAGGGAAAAGTGTTTATTCCTGTTGTGGAGATTGATCTGCCCTGTCATTTTTATTGATTTATTTGATAATTCGTGCTGATTCCTGGAATGGCTTATAATGACTTAATAGTAAGAGTGTTCAGTAAATCCTCTCTTATCCATAAAAATCCAGAAGCATTAAAAAAAACAGACTATTGTCATGGTCCAGACATTTATTACAAAGAATAATCTGCGTTACATTATTAATACCTCATTAGTTATGGCATTTCAACATGTGTTTTATTACAAGATGACCTGAATGATAAATTAAATGCATTTAATTTGTTGTAATAAAATTTACTCACTATAGTAATGCAATTTTGTTCCAAGTGGAAAAAGTGCAGTTTTCTATTTCACATATATCAGCAATTGGCAGAGAGCATTTCTCCTACTAGCCATACCACTAACAAAGTCTAAGTAATTACCCTAGTTTATTAACTCCAGAGATATTGACTTTTGTTGTCATTCTTTGAGACATGCCAGCTAAGAGCTATTCAATCAACTACGGCTGCAATCTGACCGTCTGATATATAGCTGAAATAAATCCTGATCTCATATAAGAGAAAAGCCTACGGGGCTGATTATACCCAGTATACCAAAGGAGTGATAACACAATTCTGTATCATCCCCCAATATACTCCATTCTGTCATTCATCACCTGACCCAGCCGCAGTCTGAAGGGAATCCTGGGCTTGTTGGCTACAACACTATACATGATTTTATGCAAATGTATGGAAATATACATAGCAGAATCTCTGCTTACTATTACAATAGGCTTCAAAGCCGCATTATTTTAAGGCTGACCCAGTCCTTAAATCTAGGAACTTTTGCTGAAGGCTGTATTTCCCCAAAGCAAGCCCATAAATCAAACACATTAGCAGATGGGAAGATGTCCTTTGCTTGTGTCTTCAGTCACCCCTGGGGCAACCAAAGGAGAAGCAACCCCTTTGGACAGGAGGCATTGCCTATCCCATGGGACCACGCATTACATGCAAAAGTCTCCAACCTCTTTATATTCAGATTTAAATGCTGTACGCATCTAAGAAGCATTTCAAACAAATCAATCACAATCAATATTTAATGTGCCCTATTAGGGAACTGACAAGGCGTTGCATTAAATGTGCACTGAACAAAACTAAATTTTCAACACTGCATTTCAACTTTACCCTCTACACTTAGCACAGTCTACGCAATGCACCTTACCTGAGGAAAAACTGCAAAATGTTGCGAAGAGGAAATAAAAATCGTAAGAAGCCTACTCCTTGTGTAAACCACATAACATACATAAATCCTACAAAAAGCCCGTTGCCTTCTCTGTAATATTCCGGGAGACTTTCTCACCGCTGGCACGGGAGCTATGCTCTCCTTTATGCTCTTCTTTAGGCTTACATTCGCCGCTGGGTTCTCCAAACAATGACGGTCTCCAGGGCCTTGACACTGATGCCAATATCCTGAGTGAGACCCTCTTCGTGTCACCAACCCCAGCGCGCGCTTACTAAAGAGCCGGCACGGCCGCCTCCCTCGTGCCTAAGCCAGTGACGTCAGGACACAGAGACAGTCAGAAGACATCTCAAAGGGACACGGCGCCCCCCTCCGACTGGTGGCCGTTCACGCTCTGTAAATAACGGCATAAAACCCGAGGAGGGCAGCGGCAAGCACCCCATCAGGCGCTCCCACACATTTACGGTATTTTAAAACTCTTCTGAAAATTACAACACACACAGTCATCTTCTAAAATTAGCACTTTTAAACTGCAATTTTCTAGTTATTGAGTTAATTAATTGTTTGGGCTTATATTACTGAGAAATTACTTTGCCGTATATGCTATTAACGAGAATTAATACTCTTTAAATACTATTTTTTTCCAAAAAGCTGAAAAATACCAACCAAAAGGAGATATAAAACTAAAAGTAGATTTCAAACTAAATTAGATATAAATTTGAACTGTTACGGTGTAGTTATATCCACAAACAGCACCCTTGACAGGAGAGGCGTATTCTTTTATTTCACTTGGGATATTAAGTTACACACCTATAATGTTCTCTTGGGGTTGTCTAATCTGGGAGATAAACAGAAACAAAGGCTAACGCATTGTGCATGTTGTCGACCCTCCCGAGGTGGACTACATCGCAGTGATTAGCCTACATTTTTGCTTAAACAAAGAGCAGTAATCGGGGTACCTGGCCAGAGACTACACGTGGAGACTAGCTGCCCCGCCTGCCCAAAGCTCAGCAAATATTCGCTACAATATACCGCCCCGTATCGCTTAATGTCACCAGAAAGCCGCTGCTCTGCATTACGGAAAAGCAGAACATGCGAGCAGCGCAGAATGCAGCACCTGACCGAGAACCGCGTAGACAAAGAGAGACGGGCAAATTTATACCACCGGTAACCCTCATCGTTATTTAACCTGTGAAAGTCACTTAAACGGAGTAGAAGCGTCACGATAATATAGAAAGGCAACAAAAGCGTGCGCTGTCCAAGTTTTCTCAGGGAAACGTCCCGGGGACGATATTTGTTTGCTTGATCATTTCCCCGAGAGTCACAGAAAGAGGTATCCTCTCACACATCGCCGTATTTACCGACCTCTCTGTCCTGAAAGTTGTCCGAGGTGAAATATCCTTGTGGAGAATAGTCACCAGCGAAATGACGTTTGGCCCGGCGGTTTGCGAACACAGCTCCAGCCGGCATGAAATGCATTCATTCGTTGCCGAGGTTTGACGTGACGGCTCTCCGCCGCTTACCGGGACAGGATTCTTTCTTCTTCTTTTTTTTACCGGGGATCCGGCAGCACCGCGTAATCCTCAACCGTCCGCGAGGCACCCCCCCCGCATGCACACATACATACGTCTCCTTGGAAACTGCTCGAGGCAAGCGTTTACTTTGCAGCTGATTGGTTAAAGGCGAAGAAACGGCGAGCCTCGTCGGGAATTCGCTTATCCTCGTGAACCCGAAGTACATACATCAGCTGTACTTAGGGCAGGAGCCATATTATTACATGAGGAATGCGTTATTCATCTTACAGCGGCCTTACTGCACCTCCATGGCTATGGTAAGAACATGCAACCTGCACATAAGGAAGTGGCAGGGTTCAAGCCCCCAACCCCTGAGGGGATAGGGTTACAGACTGACCTACTGTGCCACTCTACTATAATGATGGAATTTACGTTTTACAATACTAGAACACTACTGATAATAAACTGATAACCAAGATTGCTCTTAAAACGTTTAATTGCGTTTACACCCGATGTACAAGGAATTTCCATACTACATCTAAGTCAATTGTGTGTGTGCACTGTGTAGCACAGAGGTTGTTATGCTATGATTTGTAAAAGACCCCCAAGTTCCCACAATGCTTTTAGTTTTTGCTTTTGAGGCTTTGCTAGACTAAATTATTAGAATGTAATAACACAGAGGTTTTGGCAGCAGGAATTAAATGCATATCAATGTAATGCAATAAACACATCTGAGCAATATGCCATGGGCCTATATGTGTTATAAATATAGCCTACTTATCCATATAATAAACAATTCTGCCCTGCACTGCCTGGAATAGGTAACTAGACCAGGATGTGCAGATAAAAGATGAATGGATGATAACATATAATCCACTTCCTGTCTTTACATTTCAACAATGTTGAGTGAGGCTTTTTTTTTCTATATTATAATCTTTAGGTTATCCTCCTAGATATATCAGTGAATGTGTGTGTGGAAACCACACTGTTTACAGGTGTGGCCTCACTTACTCAAGCGATTGTCCGTCAGTAACACCAGAAGGTATGTATGCCTACGCTTTGCAAAGTTCCCTGCAGCCGTAGTGCCTGATATAACCTGATCAGTTACTTGGATGTGTAAAACGTATTGCATAGCTGAAAAGCACAATAAGCTGGAAGATGGTGAGCAATTCATTGCTGTTGTTTATGTAAAAATAAGTAAACCCCATGTCTGAGAAGCAGCCATGAAACCATTAAGAAGGCTGCGCAGCTACTCAGCCAAACGTACACATTTATATTTGTTAAAGGTAAGGTATGCTGGGTTTGGAGGCTCTACAGTGTGTGCATGTTGTCCTTAAGCACATTGCTGAACGAATCACTTACGTAATCAAATGAATTTAGCCATCTATATGTATTATAAGTACCTCAGTACTGAGTGATGGCGAAGTTAAGGCCAATAGTAACACTGGCTGACAATGCAAGCAATCAAAAGAAGAGCTCAATAATCAACCATACATAATAAAAAATAATTCAAATGTAAAACATAGACATAATGAGGTGACTGATCAATACTCATACTCCTGAAATCTGACCCCATATGTGAAGAAGGTCATCAAGACAAGCATAAAATAGATTCACAGTCCATGCAGCTCAACTGCACTCTCTCTCTCTCTCTCTTTCCAAATAAAAGATTAATATATCAAGGTCCTGTGGTAATTTAATTAGCTGGGGTACCTATCTACCCAGCATAAGATTTTCCCCCTAACATCATTACCGATTCTGCATCTTAAATCACTTATGCCCGCTGCAATATCAGCAGAAGCAAATACATTATTTAAGTGTTTAAAAATTGAATAACTAATGTAATAAAGAGCTTGGAGCAATCAATTAATGTAAAAACATCAAACAGTTTAAAACACCTCTATGTTTGTCTAATTTTTAGCTTTGACATACCATGTAATAATTTCTGATTCTAGGTGGCTAATGGAAATGATACGTAAATGAAGGTATAGCAATTACTGCAGCCCTGTAGCGCAGGCCCAGATAAAAGGGTAAATCTGCTTCTACCTGATTAGGTTGATCCGAGATCGTGGCTGCCGTCAGTTTGTGTAGGTTCTCCTATACTATCAAAGTTCACCCTCTGCTGCCCTCTGCTGGAACTGCATCTCTGCACATGTTTTTTTTTTTCAGCAAAGATAAATGCCGTTCTGAATGTGATTCCTCTCTAACATAAACTCAGGAGTATAATGTTTTTCCAACTTCTAATAAGCATTCAAGAGTTTTTCAGATACACTTTCACAAGGATATGACTTTGAACACTAATAACAAATTAGAAATCTGGAAACATTGTCATTTTTCAAGTAAACCAAAATCTGACTTTTAGAATAGGATACATGTATTATAGTTTATTTGCAATATGAAGAAAGTTTTAGCGCAATTAAATAGTTATTTAAATTTTTTTCTTCAACGGAGGACATTGGCTCAACCCTAAAGCAACATATATACACACTATAAAATTACTTAAGAAAAGTAAAAATAAAACCAAATTGGAACAATCTTTCAAGAGGGTCCAAAACAGTAGGTAAATCTGTATCACAACATATTATTTCTGTTAGTATTTATCCCGGCCTGGATGGGCTATTCTATTCATCAGCAGCGACTCCTTCCCATTAAATTCTTTGAAAATCTTAAATATCATGTCACTATCATGTAATTTTAATATAATGTAAGAAGTGTTACATTGTCTATTTTATACTTCTGAACCAAACAGATTGTAGTTGCTGCATTTTGATGTAAACTGATTTATTATCTGAGAAAACAGCATATTTGTTTTTACCACGCTGGAGTGCTTTTTGGCAAGGCCTGGTGTATCTGCACAGGTAAAGCTCCACTTCAGATTAAATCTTGGTGTTTCGGGCCACTTTTTTCAGAGGCACCTCTTCCCTTGGGTGTCTCTTTGAGTTCTTCTCATTATCATCAAAGGTGTCTTCAGAAAACATCTCATCCAGTCGGTCAGGGTTGACGTAGGTGTAGAAGTGGCCCATGACGGAGAAGATGAGGCAGACAGCAACCAGGAGAGCAGCAAACAGCAGAAACTCCACCCACTATAATGAAGTTGGTCGCATCACTCACTTGATACCAAACAAGCGAAGAAACTAAACAATTCTTTACAGATTTTATTGTGGCATTAAAGCTCAGATCTCTCTATTCAGTGAACCGGAGTCCTTCCAGGATTTCAACCGGCAACCTTGAGTCTATAAGACTGTATTGTTTAGTGCAGTCCTGCATGCTGGCCTCACTCTTTATGCTGAATGCAGCATAGACTAATTTGCTAGCTCAATATCCACCAGTGCTAAGTTGAGTACTGTAAACACGGAACCATTCCTTCAGTCAAGAGGCCTTCTGAGAAATTGCTATCCCTTCACTGTTCAGGGATGGGTGGAGGGGTAAATGAAAATGACTGATACATGAAAAATAATTAGCCATTGTTCTGTGAACTTTTTAAAATCGTCAATAAAATACCCTAAAGTGAACGCTGAGCAGAAATAATCACATTGTTAATTGTATACACTTCTGACAATCATTGATGTGACTACAGTTCTTGCTGGCTTGTTCTGATGTTGACATAAGGTGTAGCATCGATTCACAGTGAAAGTGGAACATGACCTGCTTCACACCTTGTGGTTTTTACCTAAAGTTGTTTCACCAAGGGATCTCACACGCGAAGCAGCCTCGTGCCCTCCCTCCCAGCCCCTACTGACTCGCAGGATGAAGTCCTACCTGTTGCAGGCCGGCCCCTTCTGCCACAATCAGCACAATCACGTTTCCAAAGGCCACCGTCATGAGCCAGACAGCCTGCAGCACGGATTTCATATTGGCTGGGGCCTGGCAGTACAGAGGGTTAGGGTTAGGGATAAAGTGAAGCTGGATACTGTGGAGCTATGCTGAACACACTGAAACAACACTGTGTTCTGTACCTGAGAATAGGAGAACTCTAGGCCCGTGATGGAGAACATGACCTCCCCTGCTGTTATCAGGGCGTATTGCGGCACCTGCCAGGCAATATGTACGTTGTTCGCATGGACGTCCTCCATCTTTTTGGCCACTAATCCATTGCGGACCTGCTATGTTTGGAAAAAAATAAACTGGCTAATTTATTCATTTATACTCTTTCAGAAATTTAGCATAAATGCTGCAGGAGGGCTTTACGTACTGGATCCAGAATGACAGTGTAGGAGGCACCAAAGTCAAGGAGACCCAGATCTACTGAGTACTGGTTTTGGTCTGACATGCATTTCACGTCACTGTATCTGTTAGATAGTGATTAGCTGTTAATTATCATTGTTTCACATGAGACTTGTGAAGACTTTTGTCAGTTAAGCATTCCGTTATATCTGCCACTATCACAAAATAATAATTACTCAGCTGGTCCAAGGACACAAAATGTAGAGGAATGATAAGAGTGTCAAGAACTTCTGTGGTACTCACTGCGCTCTCGCCACGCTCTTACTGGGAGAGATGCCATAATCAGGTGCTACCTGAAAGTCCTGCCCACCAACAGTCACATTCAGGCCCTCGTTGTTGGCATTGACAAACCTGGCAGAGCAAACAAATTCCCCCAAATTACACGAGCTATGACGAGGGATGTGTTAACAAGCTGTAAAGTTTCACTTGCACTGGCCTTTGCATGGTTATTCTATGTGTGTTTACCTGATGAATGCATCACCTTTCTCAGATTTCTCAATTAAGTCTTCCACCTAAAAAGCAATGTAACACACTAAGATTGACATATCTACATCCAACAGTAGGCAAACACAGACAGATTGAGCAATCAGCATTAATGCATTAAATAATTAGTCCTACTGAAAAGAAAGGCTATTTCTTTACTTACAAGTTTACATTCAATGTTGGCTATGTCTTTGTGCAGGATCAAGCTATAAGCCTTTTGTTCGTGGAATGAAAGAACACAGTTAAAGTCTACTGCGTCATACATGATCTTGACTGTATGGTTTTGACTTATTCCATTCAGCGGTAGCCTCTGATATTCCCATGGATCCTGTCAAGGAGCATCCACGATTATTTTGAGAGCACTTCATCACACGGTATTATGTGAATATATAATATGGATAATGAATATGTAATGTGGATGATGAATATGTAATATGGGTAATGAATATGTAATGTGGATAATGAATATGTGATATGGGTAATGAATATTTGATACAGATTCACTATTAAAGCTCATTCCTAGGTGTGAGAAGCTGGGAGTGAAGTCACTGCCCTTGAATCCATTATTCTGCTGCTTGCCTGTGGGATATTATGCTATTTGCACTGACCTCATAGGGCTCGATGGGGTCTGGGAAAAGGCCAGTCTCCGAAACAGTCACCCTGACCTCACCATCTGCCAGATTGAGAATCTGCAATAAGCTCTCCCCTGCTGGTGGAGCTTCCACCACAGTTTTCTGCCAGAGAAGTATAGAAGGATGTATGTGATGGAAATGCTGCAGGAGTGAAGCCATTTACAGAGCAGAAGTCAAGGAGATTGGGGGCTGAGGTGCTGGCAGACGTCAGGATCACCACAACTATATGGTTTGGAATAAATATGTCCCAGATTGATAACAGGACCACACTGCATGCACACTGATTAAACTTGAGAGTCTTACTATGACGTTCACTTCCACGATCGTTGCAGCCACAAAGGCCAGGGCTGCGAGAATCATGCCAGTGGCCATCTTCTTCAATGGCCTGGAGAGAAGGTGCAGTCAGACAGTTTCTACTGATAAAAAGCCAAGCTGCACAAACCCAGATCCTGAATTTCCTCATTCATCATCATGTCAAAACAGCACGTCGTACATCGACACGCTGAAGGAAAGACTCATTATTGTGAGTAGAAAGGCACTGCTAGCAGGGTGAGATGATGAATGACCGTCTGCTTTTGGCACCTCGGGAAGAAGTGCTTGCTAGCAAAGTGCCTTAGCAAAGAAAGCTGCTTCTTGATACTACGACCAGCCTTACAGCTTAAGAATCATTGACCGTAGCTCCAACTTTTGCTTGTGTACAAGCAAGTTCAACGTTCTTCTGAATGAAAAGTGTGCCCCATACTAATCCTCAAACCTCTCCAAGCTTTTAAATTAGACAATAATAAGTAGTAAACCTTAGCCTACTGGTACGTGAAATGCAGTATTTGAAATAAAAAGTAACTAAAATATTTTGGGTTTTGAGTGTCTCTGTTGCTCTTGTAGTGGATGTGCTTTACTGGGAAAGAAAACATTGTGGTTTATGACCAAGAGGATCATCTGACCAACAGCTGTCTGAAGCTCAGGATGATGAAATCAGCCTCCTTAAGTATAGTCAGCACTCTGGTAATAAATGTAACTGACCATAAATAAAAAAAAAAGCATAACCCCACTATCAGTGGTTTTATCTGATTCATTGCAAGTGAATTCACAAAGCTTGAGATTCCTTCGTGAATGGAATAACCCCGCTGCTATCAGCCAGACACGACTCACGTAAAGTTAATCTTGCAGAGGCCAATGAGTGGATACACTCCCATGTCGAAGATGGGGACAAAGACCAATATCAGCAAAGCGTTTAGCATCTAGGAAACGGAGGAACCAAAGTGCCATTAGAATGATGCTGTAAACACTGCAAAATCATAAAACCAGGGGCAATTTGAGAAAACATTGGTGAATACACTTGCTCAATACTTCTATAAAGTGATAAGAGATTTGAAATTGCAATAATCATAAAGGTCATGATAATTCCTGACTCCAGGCAGACAAACACAATGCAAACGAAAGCAAACAGGTGCTGTTCTAAGAAGATGCACAAACGAAAGCAAACAGGTGCTGTTCTAAGAAGATGCACACGCAATCTCAGCTTTACCTGCATCTGATCCGGCTTCAGAACAAACGGGCCCTGCGGTATAATGAATTAATTACTGTTTAATTATTGTAATTGTTTTGTTAAATTATTAAATTATATTATCATCGTTATAATTGTTAGCAAGTAGTTAATCTTAGATGTTTGTCGTGTAAGTTTCACCCTGCAGAAGTGTGCTTATTTCACCTGTATATATTGCTTCTCATGTAAAACACGAAAACAATGATTAGACAACGTAATAAAATAATTATACTTACAAAGTCCAAATTCATTCTGGTGGCCTGCAGTGTCCACCGAGAGCCCTTCGATGAACAAAGAAAAAAATTTTTTTTTTTATGATTTCAACTGACAATCTATGTAAAACACTCTGACTTACACCCATCCAATCTCCAGCCACTTACCCTCAGCTATATCACAGACTGGTCACAGTGAGACAGGCTGGAGTGATGAGCACTTACCTGCTGGTCAAAGAGAGCCCAGAACATGGGAAGGGGGATGTAAAGTAGCAGCACCCGGAGAACCATCTTGATCTCCTGGATGAGGCGTTTCTGTAGAAACAAGATTGTTCATCCCACTGGAGACCACCTCCTAGCTTTCTTATTGCTTGCTCATCTGCATTCAGGCCTGGTGAACCTGTGCTTCAGAGCTTCTGTCAAGAACATGTTTAAGTGGTACTGAGTCTTTATACATAAGGTTGCCCTTTTGCCGGTTAACTTTGCCACCAGCTACTGTCATTGACTCATTGACTCATTGACTCTCATGACTCTCAATATCTCATGGCTCTCTTGAGATCTGCTGTCTTTACCGAAAACTTCTCCTCTGCCCAGTCCAGCCAGTGAGCTCTTTTAGGATCAGTTTTTGAACTTCTCCAGCGATTCTTCACAGCAAACTACAGGGAGACAGGAAGAATACACACCTGCCAATCAGCTTAGACAAAGTGAACAATGAAGGTTCATGAGAAGTCATGCAATCAGACCCCAGGACACTAACAATGGTCTGCAGTGAGAGGCTGTGACACATACCACCATGCACCTGCACACATCCAGCAGCACGTTCCCTTCAGGAGGGCTCTTTTTGTACAAGCTGCTCCCAGCGACAAACACAACTGTGTGATGGAGAGAGTGTCGTCTTTTCATTAAAAACAAATCAAAAAGCATATAAACTTACACATACATTACCAGAGGTGCAGATTTCTGGTCCGGCAAGTACAAATCCAAGAATTTGTTACAACCAACCAGTTGAGCATTAAAAGTCACAGTTACAGAGTAGTCAACTGGTTGGTTGAAACAAAATCTTGGTCTGAATTTGTACTCTCTGGACCTGCAATCTTCACCTTTGTATATTACAAATAACTTGTTTGCTGGCAAGATCAACATCCATCCATCTGTCTCTCTGTACCCACTTATCCTATTCAGTGTTGCAGGAGATCCGGAGCCTATCCTAGAGGCCATGGGCACAAGACAGGAAACAACCCCGGATGAGGTCGCAGGGCATTCAGGCATCATTCACTCACATGTGAGTCATAACTCCAATTCAGTTGAGCATGTTTATTTTTTGGCCTGTGGGGGGAAACCGGGGTATCCACAATGACACGGGGAGAACATGCAAACTCCATACGCATGGAGCCATGAGAGACACTTGAACCCTGATCCTAGAGGGGTGAGGCAACAGTGCAAACCACCGCACCACTACACAAGAATAACAGTTCAGACAACAAGATGTTTTTAAACCTGGTGGGATTTAGGCATCCTTTAGCCCAGGGGCGGGCAATCTCATCCGCAAAAAGGGCCGGTGCATATGCGGGATTTCACTGCATCTCCTTATTAGGTCACTAATTAGAGGACTGATTGGCTGAACAGTCCTCACATCTGGGTTTGAACAGCTAGCCTACAGATTATCCCAAAAACCTGCATACACACCGGCCCTTTGTGGATAAGATTGCCCACCCCTGCTTTAGGCCCTCTGATTATTCAAGGAGCAACCTTGCTGAAAAAGGCATGCCTACATCATGCCGTGCATCCCCTCACACCAGTGATTCTTACTCATATCTTTGGCTTTGGTGACTGTCTTTTGTTGTGACTGTCATCTAGGCAGGAGTGAGTCTGAGACAGCTGAAGGCGGCACCTTCCTGGAGGAATAGCAGCAAGCAGGGAGGGGCGGGGGGCTTCACTCACCAAGGGCGACAAGCATCAAAGCTGCCGGCACCCCAAAAGCAAGAGCGTAGCAGTCACCCCCGAAACACTGCACATCACCTGGAGAGCAAAAGCCGAGACAGTCATGTGACTTGACCTCTTGCCAAAAGGACAGTGCTTTCAATATGACTCATTCTATGGGTAAGCGATAAAATAAAATCATGTGTTTCAGATGACACTGGACAATATATAACAGTGAGGTCCACAGGGGCTGCCAGATGGTCCACGTTTTTGCTCCCTCCCAGCTCCCTGTCAGACAGTCCACATTTTTGCTCTCACCCAGTCCCCAGAATTGAGCAAAAAATATGGACTGTCTGTGGGTCCCTGTGGACCGTGTTGGGAAACACTGGTATATAGAGTATACTATGTATAATATATCACAGAGAACATCTACAAAATGTTTATGTGAAGTGCAATATTGCCATAACAGTGGTAATTAGGTGATAAGCGTACTGAATTGTAGTGCTAAGGAGAGCCAGACTGACCTCGCAGTATCGGCGTGATAATGGTGGATAAGACACTCCCAGCATTGATTGACATGTAGAATATTGAGAAGAACTTCCTCCGGGCCTCCACCTAAATCAGGGGGGTTTAAAGCATGAGGTACTTCACTGCATGCCTGCTCCTGTTCTCCTGACTGAACAGCAGAAAGGGCCCACAAATCAGCCAATAGGAATCGCTGCCTTGTCAGACAAGCCTGTTCCCGCCTAGCAGGTCTGCCCAGCGTTTCCCATTTATGTCGCTGTATTCCAACAGCAGCCCGTAGTCATGTGAAAATATGCATTCCGGCACATTCCGCCTTACGTGTTCTTCCTCAAACTGGTCTCCTCCGAAGGCGGACACACAGGGCTTGATCCCCCCCGTCCCAATGGCGATGAGCACCAAGCCCGTCAGGGACAGCACTCTGGAGCGAACAGAGAGGGTACGTGACTGGGCAGGCGGCCGGCAGCCTGCATAGGATTGCCAGCGCTGTGAGAGAACCTGCGGGCCACTGGGCCCAGCGGAGCACTCACACGTGCATGGTGTTGTCCCCCAGGGTGGGAATGGCTCCGACAGACTTCACCACATGACCGATGACGTACACTATGGAGAGGTAGATGATGGTCCTGCATGCGAAGCGTGGAGAGAAAGTGTTTCAGGATTGACATCCATATTTTGCCAGAATAACCTGACCAAGCTGCCCCCCCCATACAGAATAACCTCACCAAGCAGCCCCTCCCACAGAATAATCTGACCAAGCAGCACCCCACCACAGAATTACCTCACCAAACAATTCCCCCCAATCTCCCCACCTTAACATGGGTCCCGGTGATGGAACTGCCACTGAACCCACCTGAACTTCCCAAGCCAGGAGTCGGCGATGATGGCCCCCAGGACGGGCGTGAAGTAGCAAAGGCTGCTGAATGCATGGTACACCACCGTGGAGAGGTCCTTGTCCCAGTGCAAGTAGTTCATGAAGTAGAGTGTGAGCAGAGCTTCAAGGTGAAGGTACAGCAACATAAAACCACAATTTGATTATCTCTCAATTTTTAAAAAGCACTGTCTTGCCATTCAGCTGATCCTTTCGATGCAGTTCTACATCGCAGTCTACTGTAGGTAACACAGGAGCGCGGCTTGATGCGATTACCTTTCATGCCATAGTAGGAGAATCTCTCGCAGAATTCATTCACCACAATGAAGGCAATGCTTAGAGGGTAGTTGGTGCCACACAATTTCTGAAGCAGCGAGGCAAGAAGTATTAGCACCTTTAGATGTATAGACTCCATGTTAACTAACACGATGATTCTGCAGTAACTCGACCCGATGACTCGGCAATATCTCAGCTCTCTACCCCAATGACTCTGCGATAATTCCACTGTCCGACCTGATGACTCTGCAATAATCCAGCCGTCCAACCCACTGACTGTGATAACTCTGCTCTCCGACCTGATGACTCTGCAATAATCTGGCTGTCTGACCCGATGACTATGTGATGACTCCACTCTCCAATCTCATAACTCTGTGATAATTACACTCTTCAACTTGATGACTCTGTCTTAATTCTACTCTCCAACCTTATGACTCTGTGATAACGCCACTCTTCAACCAAATAACTCTGCAATAACTCTGGTCTCTTCCCCGATGACTGTCCAACCTGATGACTCAGCATTAATCTGGTTGTCTGACCCAATGACTCTGCATTAACTCCACTCTCCAACTTGATGACTCTACAATACCTGCGTTCGTCGACCCGATGACCCTGTGATAACTCCGCTATTCATCCTCAGCTGCTTTTCAGCCCTGTCTTTTCATGGCATTTATACACTTGTATGCACTGCTGGGCACTGAATGGACAGACAATGGGTCTCCTCCGCTTATCACAGTACTGATGTTGCTTATCCACTGAAGTCTTGTGCACCTTTAAGTTTTTCTTCATAAGATCATCTGAAAATGACTAAGCTGAAGTGTAAGCATGTAAAACAATACCGGTGATTGCTTCGCTTTGGTTTTTTCATCCCTCTCCTGGATGATATCTAGGAATAAAATAACAGATTTAACTCACACACGATTCAGTATGACATTGTTAGCTGTGACAAACTTTGATGATGCACCACTGATGACTTCTGAGCTACAGTTAAAACATGATTCATCAAATCAGTTCTGACAGGAAAATTGATTATTCTACTAGAAGCTTTTAATAATACATTAAATAATGGAAGGATGATTATGCTGTATCTGCATGAAAAAAATCTGGATATTTAAGTGCTCTAGAGCAGTGCTTCTCAACTGTTGGGTCGTGAGCTCATTTTCAGTTTGCCGAGTGTGTAAGGCTAAAAGAGTTGAGAACAACAGCTCTAGAGTCTTTGGTTCTATACTTTGCTCATGATTGCTTTGGTCATAACCCTAACAATAAAATAACAGAAATAAATAACACTGTCTACTACATATGTTTTCCTACACTGTCAGTATTTTTATCGATGGCTTTTTAAATTTAAGAGTATAGGTTATTTTTATAAATCGGCTACATTTTTAAAATGACTGGCAGTGATTTGAATTTGTACATTTCTAGTAATGTATTTGATGCACTTCAATCATTCACATTTTAAGTACTTTCTTTTTCAGTTATCCAAATCCAAAAGTGCACTGCATAAAACCAATGTTTAACCGATGCTGAGTTTTGGAACTCTTAACATGCTGAAAGTATAAATGTTCATATTCAATTACAGGAACAAAGACACACAACAAGTAATGCAGTGCATCTGCTCTAAGTATCCAAACAAGACTGGGTTTCCCATTTGTTATGTTATACTCATAGAAAATAAATGATTTATTCTGTTGCCACAAAGTTACAGTTTTACAGACGGTTTGTCAGTCTCTGAGGTGAGCCTTGCTCTGGGACAAGGATCCCAGATCGACAGCACTGAGCCATACTTCAGCGAACTTGCGAGGTCATAAAAACTGTGACTCTGCACCTGTGACCTGAACCCTAACTTAAAAACCAGGTGCCGGTGAGCAGAAAAACAGGTTTGTTTTTTAAAGATGACAGAAAATTTAATTAATAGTGAAAAATAATACTAAAAACAAGAATGATAATTGCTATTCTCATTATTATTGTTGTCGTTGTGAATTCAAACTGTAAAGAAAGTCAAGGTTCACTATTGTGGTGAAATGAACAGCAGCACTAACGGTGCCTAGCGGCTCTCAGGTCGCAGGCTTGAAGGTGTTTAGCGTTTATGCCCCTGCATGCTTTCTCCCGCATCGCAGAGCGATGTCAATCTGGCCAAATGCACAATATCGCCTCCATAAGCTTTATTTCATAAGGTCAGGGAGCCTCTGAATGACGAGCTTGACCTCGATGCATCGCGGCAAAAAGCTTTCACATCCTTGCTGCACAGAGCTGTACAGTGCGCAGGCTCTTTTGAGGTCCAGAGGTATCTACAAGGTTTATGTTAAACTGTCTACCACAGATGACGACGTCAGAAGGATCGGGCCATTGTTTAGTTTAAGTGCCTGTGCAAGTTTTCAATATGGTACTAAGATATGGTACTAATAACAATACTAACTCTAACTTCTAAGCATCTGGCAGCAACAACATCCCTGACCCCCAGAACACAGACTAGAGCAAGAGCAGGTCTGTTCCAGCACTCCAGTCAAACAGCAATTCAAACCACTAGGAATATGCTTGGATGAGCTGAGATGAGAGTTCTGTCATAAATACAGATGTGGACCACCAGGGCAGATCTCTGTCGATTTCTGCCAAATGTCCCCACTGACACTTACAGAAAAGCAACTAAGGGCTGATAAGCAGACATTAACGATGCATGCACCACAAGACATTTGAATTACCTGTTTTCTTGTCCATGTCAATGAGGTTCTCCTCCGCAGATGCCTCCTGCAGGTTGTTCAGCCCTCCTTTACTGTTTCATGAAGCTCTCCCTGTGAGCTAGATTTATGTTTTTCACTCCTTGGTTAATATTTCACTTCCAAATCCATGCAAAGAATTCAGTTTGCCTGACAGTACTTTGTTCCACGCATGTCTTTATAGCTATAGTAATAGTACCATGTCTAAAGGGATTGAACTTGATGACGCATTTTTTAAAATTTCTCTTCCACACTTCATCAGTAGGTGAATACACAAAGCACCTACTGTTCTGTGCAGTGAGCCTGTCAACTTCAAAAAAAAAAAACTTCCAAACATGTTTGTTATTCTATTATGTTCAATGCAGTGGCAGCTGCTGACCAAAATATTTAGTGAGGAAAACTCCAGGCTGACCCCCCTCCCACCCCAGGGTATAATTTCAGACATGATCGTATATTAATCATTACTCCAAGTATTATAGTAAACATTCAAATATTAATTACACCATAGTCCTGAACATTATCCATTGTTTGCTAATTTTACTCAAATGTAGCCATATTTAGCCTGTATGACGAGCTCTCAATTCTGTAACTATTAACTGACTTCAATTAAATTTATTTTTATATAGCGCCTTTCCCACTAGAGTCACCCAAGGCGCATTTACATGGGTGTGTTGTAAGTAGGCTTGGGGAGTAGAGTGTAATACATGTAACACACAAAAGTGACTGCATTTTGTTACAGTTACGGTGGGGGGGGGGGGGGGGGGGGGGGGTGGGCGGGTGGGGGGGGGACGTAATTAAATTACCAATACATTTGATGCAAGCTTGTTAGCCACGTAGCGTTTTTGGCCATGTAAGCTATCCAGCTTTGGGGAATTCAGGCACAGTGGAGCACTTTTTGATTTCTAGTGCCTATTGAAACACTGACCTAATCTAATTAACCCCCATGATACCTTTCCACAATCCTTAAGATGCCTCATCACATTTAAAGACAGAAATGAAATTTCTTGCGTATAGGAGTCATGACACAGGTCTATAAACCCCATTCACCCGTAAGGTAAAGTGGGACGCATTTCAGGTAATGTGGGACAGTTGGTTTGGTAATGATGGACAGGCATTAAATTAATAAATCAAAATTGAATAATTTTGCAAAGAACTCTGATGGTTTAATACACAGAACAACTTAATGAACAGTTGAACATTAATTGTTTTTTTAAAATCAAAAATAGTCATCGAGGGAAAAAGTCCATATATTTAATTTAGATTTTGTTTTGTATAAAATATTTACAATATTTAAAGCTTACACTAACAGTAAAAACAGTAAAACAGATTTTATGGTAAAACATCAAACTTTTATTGAACTTAAAAATTTTTATTCAGCTTTTTCCCTCTTTTTCTGTGCTTTGCCGGTAGCCTAAAAGCCGTCTTTGCATGCGACGAAATCATCACCATCAATGACACAGCTTTCCAAGGGCATAACTTTAGGTTGAGCATTGGGGGAGGCTGAGGTCTCCACCAATTTAAGGAGGTCCAGAAGATTATATTTTTGATTGGCAAGTTGGTAATTTTTCCCCATTTCATAAATAAACACTATTATCTATATAATACATATACTTAATAAATATATTTAAAAGGACTCCATCCTGTCAAATATGTACTTTCTCTCTTCTTCACAGAGCCAGTAAAATTGTCCCATGTTACCTGAAGCATACCGTCCCTCCTTCCCTAACTAGTTTGGTAAAGTGTGACACATGAAAAATAACTGTTTAAAAAGCAAATAAAACTTTGTTGATTTAAAGTATTTATTTTACTGTACTAGTATATCATAACCCCATAAAAATTAGGGTCAATTTAATTTTTTAATAACATTTATAACATTAATATCAATACAACCCAAAAGGCACATGTCATCCAGCTTACCCTGTGATTTCTGAGAGATGTTCCCTTACAATCCTTGCCACGCCCTCAACTTTGACCTCAGACCAATAAAATCTGTTTTTTGGATCATGTGCTTTCTATACCAGCTCTCAATAACAACTATTTTAATTGGATCTACTTTAGCCAGGAAAGAAAAACTTGTCAAAGCTTAACTGTCCCACATTACTTGATGTCCCACAACACCTGAAGTCACCCCTACCTCATGTCTATTTTTAGAAGAATGTTTTTCTTCGTTGATTTCTTAAATAGCCACAACAGCCTAGTCGGTGATAAAAGAAAAATAAATAGAATATAGGTGTTAGCAAAGAAAGAGCTGTCAAAAGTTCTGTGTAATATTTGTTTTACAAAAACACCAAGGGTAGCACTTGACAGAGCACAAATAATATAGTGTTATGCTATTACTACGTGTACTTATTAACCACAAACTAAATCTTAGTTCTATAATAATCTCATGTTAATTCATTGATAATGAATCATGATGCATGTTTTATCTCAAGCAGTTACTATATTTGTTACTATATCTAATTCTGTAAACCTTTGTTAACTACAGAATGAATTACTAATGAACTTATAAGGAACTACTAAAGGAACAACTATAATGAATAACACAAGAAATACTGATCTCATGTCTGATCATCATTAATGAATGGTGACGCATCTTTTATCTCAGGTAGAAACTATGTTCATGATTTGTACTTCAATAGTAACTGAGTTATTACCAAGTATTTGTGCCCCCTTAAGTAAAGTATTACCAGGGGTGGGCTCTAGAACGCTAAGAGACATCTCTCCCAGCCCTGATTGTACTACATCATTTATACAAAACTATTAACCGGGTGATCTGATGCTGACAAAAAATATTTTTGACAGTTTTCAACAAGTGTATAGTTATTTTTAGAAACAGCTAGGCGTGCGAGTAAAATTAATGGAGTAATTTAATAAAAATATATCAGTAGGCTACTCAGCTTCACATTATTGTTTTGCGCTACATTAAGCTACAATGTGGAACACAAACACACAAAATGTCAGACCATCGTTGAAGTAGGAAAGCACGTCTGTAAACTGCCTATACATTTTCGTTTGTTGTTAGAGTTTTAACTGAACCCATCGCGTCCCTAACTGCTCGTCCGGTCGACCCGCCACAAATCGCATCAGCCTTTTCGGAATCTCACGCTTTTTCCTCACCGTGTCCTCGTGTTTGTCTAACTGGAGACGCACGCCCTCGTCGATCAAAGTATCAGTCCTTCTAGGGCTGCCTCATGAAATAAGGAAGACCACCCCCCTCCCCGTGTCCACTACCCTCGCTAAACTGGTAGGGGGGGGTTGACCACGCGGTGCGAAAATACGGAATACGGCATTTTATTTTTCAGTATGGGTCGTATTATTCCGGACGAGTGCGAACTGCAATCCTGAGACTTAGGCCTAATTGCACGACTGCACTGACATGTTCCTTTTGACAAAAAATTAACAAAAGACGAACTTTCTTATTTACAGCATATACACGGGATTTGCTACAGCCAACAAGAACAGTATTTACAATGACATTTACAAGTACTTTTTAACTTTTGACTCCTTCATTTAGAGTTATAATAAAGTTTAATTATGATTAAGTAATAAATAATCAGACAACAATTACACAGATTCACATTATTTTTATGTGCCATATTTATCTGTGTATCTGAAAGTACTAACTACCTTAAACACTACTTTAAAACTTTGTATCCGAATAATCAACACTAATTAACACAAATACACAGGAGAAATAATTGCAGACCATTCGTCTGAATGTGGTAATGTTTAGCCGACTACAAAAATGATTTAAACTTTAGAAAAGAACGCAATTCACATCTGTACTGGGTTCGATATTCGCCAGACATAGATCTTCTCTGTATTTACTCTATTAAAACGTTACAAAAACAGACAAACGCCACATTCACAAATTCGTTGTTGTTGGTGAAATGCAGATAGAATACGAAATAATCCAGCTACTGTTGTGTATTCATGCGATCACGGGGCTTTTCACGGTCCGCGCTGTTTCAAAATAAAAGTCACTAAATTTTAGCTTGTGGTCAAAGGACTTGAGTAAACATACACATATCAAGCACGTTGGCACTTGCGAAACATGTAGGTAACATGTAAAATTAACTTATATGCTTCATATTCATTACTTTACATGCAGGTGGCATATAGGCAATCATGATGCTCTAAAGACACAGAACCCAGCAATTTCAACTTGTGGTAGAAGACCCTCACATATCATGCATGTTGGCACTTGTGAAACCAGTAAGCAATGTGTGAAATTGGGGTTCGGCCTAAACCCCTGTGCCTGTGATCAGAAGGTGGCTGGTTTGAGTCCAGCCTTGTCATGTCGGCTCCTTGAGCAAAGCCCCTAATCCCCAGCTCCCCACACGCTGCCCTATTTATTATTATTATCTTATCTATTATATGCATTATTTTCCATGTAGGGCATCATAAAGCTCTAAAGACAATAACACGCTATGTGTGAGACTGCAATCGGGTCTAGACATGCACACTGACAGCCTGCAAGCCTCATTGGTGCAGTGGTGCAGACTGGAAGTGCAGACTACAATTGATGCCATAAAAATTGAGTTTTGAAACCATTTTCTACATGATAGAATCGACACGTTCAGTCCTTTCCATTCTTCTGACAACACGCATTCTCAGGTTCTTGTAGGAATGGGGGAAGAGACTCTCACCACACTGTATCTCAGTGAAGAGGACGGAATAACAACAGACTCCTCATGTAGAAATTGCAGCAGCACCGATTGCTGACATCTAGAAGGATTCCCCAGAACATTCAGAGATGTAACACTGTCTCATTCAATTGGCTTTAATGTGTTATCTTTCGTATGTTCCCTTTGAAGCATAAAGGAGGTTATAAAGAAACCATACTCACAATAAACTGTGTAAAGTACCTGAGGCATAATTCACCCAGTAAAGTGAAGCTTTCAGTATAAAGGTCCATTGTTTTACTGGCTTTTTAGGCCATGCTGGTTTTATTTCGATATGATAACAGTTTGTTGTTCACAAGGGTAACCATCTAACAGCAAGAGCACGTTACAGCCATAGCTTCTCAGAATAATATTACAATTTGGGACACTGATTCATGACACACAGTTTTCAGATAAACTAAGCTGAAACAAAATTTACTCCTTGTAACCCCAAAATGAGACATTTTCATTACTGTATCAAAAGTTCCAAGAATTGGGAACACTATTTGATGTGACTTAGTGAGAGTGTACAATGATTAGTATTAACCCAGGACTACCTTTATATTTCCTATGGCCAGATTTAGAGAAACGGGCTCTATTGTTCTTTAAATTTCTTTTTGTTCCGCAACAAAAACAACAGAGGAGATAGAATATTCCATGAATACTAATTGCACCAAAAACATGGGCTCCAGCGCCATCTACTGGTTGAAAGTACACGTTGTGCAACAACTGAATGTTATACTAAAATAGCCGTTATAATATTGAATATTTCACATTTAAATACTTAGTTATTTGTATAGATGTAGTAGAAGCCTGGCCTGCAGTATTACTATATATGGAATGAATTTATTATGTAAACGAGACAATATTTCTTTAAATGAGTTTGCCTGTTTGATGGTCCGCGATTAACGGCACCTAATGCCCGCCTCATTTCCTACATTACATTTTTCATAGATTTAAAATTCCAGCCTGAACACGATTAACTTTGTAAGGTCTATTTAGTAATTGTAGTAAATCAATACCTTTGACTATGATTATTATGTATTACCTAAACGTCACGGAACTCCAGTTTATAGCAGTGCCCAAATATGAACACTAGAGGGCAGCTCAAACTCCGGCTCCATCTTCCTCTTTCAACCTGTATTTAACACTGTAATTGTCCACACTATATTCATTAGAAATAGGATACAGTGTTGAAAGATCTGGTTTTCATGTTTTTTTTTACGTTTTGTCAGCCTTTTCACCACCTGCTGCTGATGAGCAGAGAACAGGCAGTTTGATTTAATGAGTGTACCTCATTCAACAGAATTAGTGTCTTAATAGTAATAGCTGATCTTCTTATTAATAATTAACTCACTTGAATGTCTTGAGACCCAACACTATACTTTGCAATACAAATGCATGTACATTTAAAAGTCTTACCTAAGCCCAGGCCTCCAGTTAAACCCCTTGCTTAATACACAATTATTGAAGATGAATATGCATGCATCTCTTTTTCTGAATTCTACTCCACTCTCTTCATTTTAATACAGAAAGCAATATACTATTTAAATATTTACATATTACAAAGACATTAAAATTATTTGATTACTGTGCCCTTTTAAAAGTAGAAAAAATGAACCAAAACCCAAATAATGAAGGTATTTACAAAACTGATGCTACAATCCACTGTTTAAATTGTACTGTGTAAATACACTATTTGCTTGTGGTTACAGTCACAGAAAAACCTCATATTGAAATGTGTTACAGCAGCACAGTTCAAGGCCTTGGTAATACTTGAAGTGTTAGCATTAGCGTTAGCATCAGTATTTCATCGCTCACTGAGCTTTCCTGTCCAGGAACTGCAGGTTGATGGGCGTGGATGGCACTAGCACCGTTCTGGTGATTGGCTGTACCGTGGCTCCAGAAGGATCTGGCCGTACTTCATAGTGTTTTATTAACTGTGGAGGAGGAACGGCAACAGATCAGACACAGAAATATGAACAAAGACACCAAACAGTCTTTCTAAGACTTTTTCCTGTGACCAAGTGACCCTAGAGGTAGATATTTAAAACAAAAATAATACTGCAATATAGAAATAACACAAAAAAGAACAATGAACTCATCACGTTAGTAAGAACATTTACTAGTTACCCATAATGCAAAGCAACAGGAAGCTGATTGGACCCTGATCACTGTCAGCTTCCTTCATGAGGCTCCCTTTGGGTATCATGCTGCCCTCTAAATGAATGGTAAATCATTGACTGTTATTTGTCCTTAGAGAGCCTTATCACCTCCACCACTGGCTGACTGGGGCAAACAATCAAAGTTGAAGGCCAAATGTTTGACTTGCGGTTACTTCATTATTGCAAAATAGCACAGATGACACCTTAGCACCACAAAGGAATTCACTGAAGGTGACCTAACTGCAGGTACACAGAGTATTTTCCAGTGGCCCCCTGGAAGATTATTGGATTATTGCCCACTACCCTGGATGACCCCATGAGATGCGTTCTATTTTAGCGACGATAAAACACGCAATGCCAGAGATGGGCCGTTAGTCACCCTTGTGAACCAACATGGCGCGTAGTGTGGGTGCATGGCTGAAGCTTGTAAGCAAGGAGAAAACATCTCATTGTGTTCAGCAGTGACGTGCATTAGGGTTGTAAGGAGTATAGGACAGAGGTGCTAACTGCTAAAATGCACATGTGACAAACCGCGATATAAAGAGACGGGCGGGCAGGCAGTAGCCTTGGGGACTCCGCCCTCACCCTGGACAGGATGAGGTACATCTCCAGCTCAGCCACCCTCCTTCCCAGACAGGCACGGATCCCGAAGCCGAAGGGCACAGAGCTGAAAGGGTGCTGCTTGACATGGTCGGCATTCCGGAGCCAGCGTTCGGGCCGGAAGTCAAACGGCTGCGGGAAGTTCTGTGTGTCGTAGGACACCGCGTAGTGGCACAGGTGGAACAGCGTCTGCGGGCAGCACAGCACATTGGCAAGGCATTGCATTGGCAGGGTGCTACTACCAGTCTACAACTCATTTTCAACAGCAGGTGGCGTCGCAGTTGAGGAATAGCCAGCTAGTGAACACTGCAGAAACGACCCACTGCGCCATCCCTTCCTAACAGAGGTGGAGATTTCAGGTCCAGAAAGTACAAATCCAGACCAGGATTTTGTTTCAACAAAAGTTGAGTACTCTGTGACTGTGACTTTTTGTACTCAACTACCTGGTTGAAACAAAATCCTGGTCTGGATTTGTACTTTCTGGACCTGAACTCTCCACTGCTGCTTCGTAACTACCCAGGAAGAACAAAATCCTTCATAATAATTTTTAGTACAGTGGGATCCTAATTTAAAGTAACACCATATGTCCTTTGGTACTCTATATATGTCTTTAAATGATGTGGAATGAACTGGGCTGTGAACTGAGAAACCTCTGCACTAATGTATTGTTATTTTTCAAAATGACAAATGACACATGTGATAGTAAATTAAGCAAATTAGATGCATCTGTCGTCCTGAAACTCCTTCATGTCTGTGTGCAGACAAATGTTTTCTCTCTGGCAAACTCCCAAAATCAACAAAAATTACTATTATGGAGAAACTTTAGCCTACAAATTGGGGATATTTTTATACAAAAGATTACACTGTATGGCCAAAGGTATGTGAACACCAGCCTGCAATACTGAAACCAAGTGTATTAATATGAAGTTGGTCCACCCTTAGTTGCCATAATAACTTTTGTTCTTCTGGGAAAGCTATCCATCAGATGTTGGAACATGGCTGGTGGGATTTCACATTGAGTGTTTAATTTGGGTGATCAGGTTCCCTTCTGAGAACTTGGCTGACCACTTCGCAACTGAATTTGCTTCTAGATGTTTCCACTTCACAATCACTACATTTGCAGTTTACCAGGGCAGCTCTAGCAGGACAGAAATGTGGAAAACTGACTTGTGGGATCCTAAAATGATGCCAAGTGGAAAGTCACTAACATCTTCTGTACAACTTTCCATTTTACTGCTAATATTTGTTGCAGGAGAATGTATGTGTGCTTAATTATACACCTGTGTCAGCAATGGGTGTGGCTTAATTTGGCAACTACTACAATAGGCATGTACATATACTTTCCATCATATAGTGTATGCTCTCCCTGGTTTTCGGGAAGTTAGACATCTCACATTTTTTGGAAAGATATAATCTCCAACCACAATTTCACTGTCAACGGTGATACGGGCATTTCCAGGCACCACTGGATACATCCTGCGGGGAAAACAGTGGATATTCACGCTGTTGTCATGATCAAAACGCTGCGGAGCTGTGGCTCTCTGCCAAACGGACACTCAAGGCGGCCAACCTCAAGGTTTCCTTCACGACGGCCTTCAACAGAGGCATCTTTGCGATGTCGTCACTGGTGGGCACCTTGTCCCCGGGGCAGATGCTGAACACCTCATCACTCAGCTGGTTCTGGATGACAGGATCCCGAGCGAGGTGATACAAGGCCCACGAGATGGTATTGGACGTCTGGGGGGGGGATGGGTGGATATTGAAATGTAGAAGGGGATGGAATCTATCCTGTCTAGCTACTGAGGGACGGCAGACAACACAGAAATACTATGGAAAGACCTCAAACCCGAGGCCATCCTTAAAGATATGACACACATCGCCGGTTGCCTTGAGATTGTGTGCCACTATCTTCCGTTTTTTATCTGAAAGGTGTCAGTTGGTACCTTTGAGATCAGAGACCACAAATAAATATGGAGGAGATCAAGAAGCACAGTAAAATGTAACATCCCCCAGGGTATGGCAGAGTCCCGCTCCGTACCGTGTCCACCCCAGCCAGAAGGAGCTCAGTGATACTCCCCAGAACCTCATTGACAGACATCTGCTCGCTGACCAGCAGGTGGGTCAGGTACTCCCCCTCAACGGGCTCCCCCTGCTTCATCTTCACACTGATCTCAGACATCTTCTTCTCCACCAGATCTCCAGCTGCAAACAAAGCAGAAACCCTAAGCAGAGGCTGTAGCCCCAGCTGCATTTCTCAAATTCCACTCCGCTCCCTAAACACTAAGGGCTTCACACTAGGGGCTGAAATAAAAATGATATAAATTTGATTCTCTGGGGAGGATGGGGGGGCAGCTCTGGTGGGTGCTCACCGACTTTGAAGAGGTGGTCCCAGACGGACACAAAGTGCTTCCAGAAGGGCAAGTAGGGCCAGGTGGACTTAGGGAAGAGCACGATGATTGGGGAGAGGCGGAACATCTCTCCCACAGAGAAGATGAACTTCTGCGTCTCCTCTGGGATGGTCTTATTGAGGCAGCCCATGCGGGTCTCGAACAGCACTGTGGAGATGCCTGTTATACGGCCCAAGAGGTCAGAGAGACAGGGGGAGGGGGGGCATGCAAACACATGACACCACCGTCATCTGCCACCTCAAGCTGCACATCCAGAAAATTTGAGAAAATATCAAAAGCACATGAGTAAATGCCACTGAGACAGTGTCACCTTGTTAACAGCTTTTATACCATAAATATAGTTTGACATTATTTAAATGCCATATGAATTACATGTGCAGCTGGAATGAAACCTAGAGAGTATGTGGTGGCCAAGTGCCAGGGCTGCGCACCACTGATCCACAATCAGCTACCTATGAACAGTCAAGGTTAATGTGACCACCAGCTCATTCACACGGGTTTACAACAGCACTGACATTACCCAACACACAGACTAAGCTGCAACATGCACCAAATAACTAATGAAGGACAAACTCATCTAGTTCAAGGTCAAGGTTCTACCTCATTATTGTTTATTTTTAGTATATCTTTCAGGGCTAAGCTACCTGCCGCAACATGCATCTACAACAGTGTTTGCATAACTGAATAATAATAAAGATTTAAAAACCTATGTTCCAGCAAAGATAACACAAAAAATTACTCCACACAAAAGCTAGGTATCAGATTGGGACTTGCATTTAAGCTTCAGCTACTCTGCTGTAGATATTCTTTTGTGCAATTCTCATCTACAAATAACCACAAACTCCCTTGTCTCCGTACCTTCGAAGGCAAACTTGTACAATTCTCCAGCCATGTCGTGCACAATGGTCCCATCCTCCTGGGTCTGTCGGAGCCAATCGATTTTGAGAATGAAGTCGCTCACCACCTGATTGATGGCCCCCGTGTAGGTGGACACGTGCTTGGGCTTCAGCATTCTTGGGTTCAGGATGCTCCTGATGCGCTGCCACTCGGCCCCCAATCTGGGCACAGTGGGGGGACATGCCGGTTAGCACATGGGGATGGTGGCTAACCATGCTAACAAGCTAACTCTGGGAGGACAGCTAAGGGCGCTAACATGCACAGGAGGAGAGTTGAGGGTGCTAACACAGGCAGTATGGCTAAGGGCGCTAACATGCTAACCCTGGGAGGAGAGTTGAGGGTGCTAACCCTAGAGGTATGGCTAAGGGCGCTAATGTGCTAACCCTGGGAGAAGAGTTGACGGTGCTAACCCTGGCAGTATGGCTAAGGGCGTGAACACCAGCCTGCTGACAGTCTAACCCTGAGCGTAACCATAATCCACCAACTGTGGGGGGGTGACCTGGATCCTGCTCATCTGAAACACTTCTGGTGGCACTTTGGTGCCAATCCTACCATTGCTGAGTGGACATTCCTTCATCATTCATCATGGTTTTCCCATTATCCCATTTCCCAGTCAGACTGAGAGGATGAGGAGGAGACAAGCGGCTGGGTCACGGCACAACTCACTCAGTGAGTGGTCCATAGGCGTGGTTGCGGAGCTCGCGGTAGGTCCTCCAATGCGGCATGTCAGTACGCACCGGATGGCGTCCCTCCTGCCGGAGAACCTGCTCGATGAGCTCTGCAGTCGCCACATTGACGATGACTAGCGGCCCGTACTTTGACTTCCAGACGGGGCCATAGATCTTGCTGTGTTCAATCTGGGGGAAGAAAGAACAGGATTTTTTAGAAGACTTAAGTGTCATTGTTGACACAAAACAACGAAATGTGTTCTCTGCATTTAACCCATATGTGACATAGCAGGGGGCAGCTAATTCAGTGCCCGGGTAGCAGTGCTTGGGGGCGGTACCTTGCTGGTCGGGGATTCGAGTTTAGAACACTTAGAATCCAAACTTCAGAATGGACTAAATACCCATTTCATTTTTAATATATCCATCTATCCATCCATCCTTCCATTCATCCAGGAGTGCCTGTTCCCTATTCTAGGGGGAAGATGGCACAACGCAGGGGGACCCTCTAGGCGGGATGACACTCCATCACAGGGCACTTACAGGCTTACAATTGTACTCTACGGCACCAATTAGCAGAACTTAATGACTTTGTAATATGTTTACTAAACAGAAAAAAATCATAGACTGTCTGGTCTCATGAGCTGCGGCGTTTTACAGTATTTATAAGGTAACTGCATTTGCACCTTGCTCAGTCCGTAACTCATACTGCTCAGCACTTCATATGCGGGTATTGTTTATTCAGTATACTTCTTACAAATTCAGTATACGCACTAGCAGCACGCAAAGTGCACATTTCCCAGCGCACGGACGTACTTGCATTTGGTGCGTTTTCTGGAAATAGCCCTTTCCGAAGAGCCAGTAGAGGGACGTGAGGAAGCTGGGCCCCGGCAGCTCGTCCATGGCTTTCAGTTTGCCTCCGCTGGCCACCGCCTGAGTGCTGGACGAAGCATGGGAGGCGCCGTAACGGAGCGCAGCAGCCGTCGCAGCCCTTATCCCCGTCTGCGCATCCAGCCTGCTGAGCGAATAACAGCCACGCTTCAGGTGGGAAAACATGGTGAGGCAGCTGAACTGGGGAAATTAAGAGAGCTCTCTCCCGGGAGCGTGCCTCGGTCTATGACAGCCTCAGTAAACAGGACACTGAACTGCAGTAACCCTCCCCTTTATGCCGACTGAACTTCCCAACGCGGAAGAGACCCGTATTATAATCAAAGGTCGCCGATGCTCTTGTTACTAAATTCACCTTGACGAGTCCCAGCCTGTAAATTCATATGCCAGCAGACAAACTTCCTAAAGTGATTTTCACTTATTATTGTGCAGACTGGAGCGCTGTGCTGTGCTCCGTATGGGCGTGTGTGTGGGGACATTCCCGGGATACCTGCCCCCTTTGCCCGAACGACTGAGAGTGCTTCCCTCTTATGGATCTGAGCGTTACTTTTCGATCACCGACGACTTAGCATAGTCAACTGTCTCTGCCTGGCATTTTGAAAATGTTTCGTGTGCGGATTAAACGGTCCACTGCGAAATAAACACATTACAGTTAAGTGACGGGCACAGTACGTACCCTTGGTATTTAGATTTGGTTAACGTTGCATGTTTTTGCATCTGAATCGCACGCAAAAAGAGTAGGGCTGCATGATTCTGGGTAAAATATGAATCACGATTTTTTTCTGCTTTTCAAAATCGATGATTTTCTCTCACGATTATGCGTCGATAACCAAAACATTATGACCAACCCCACGACGATCGAATAATAATGACTATCTCGCGTGTGTCCAGGTCTGGGGTATATTAAATGTTGAATGCAGAAGAAATGGGCAGGGATAAAGATCTGAGTGACTCTGACAATGGCCAAATCATTAATAGAAAATCCATGATCCAAAGGCAGGGTGCTCACAATCAGCGGCGGTGAGTCCTCATTGATGGGGGATGTGAACATAGGCTATCGAGTGTGGCACAACCTAATAGAAGGGCTCATGGGATAATCATGGTTGTAATGTGGCACTACACACAGTACATCGAGCCCTGCTGGGCATGGATGGCCATGAATTGATCTTGTTGGTCAAGATACTTGACACATAACCAGCTGTTCATATAATACTACAAAAAAAAACTGGATTCATTGGACCAGATGACCCTCTCTCCTTTGCTCTTAAATCCAAGTCTGATGCTTGCCTGCCTATTGAAGGTGTTTTTGATGGTGGACAGGGGTCAGCATGGGCTAGTTAAATAAGTAAGCAAAAATGTAATTCATTAATAGGTGGGTTGTGCTGGGCCCCCAGAACTTGCCAGGATATCCATGCCCCTCTGATGCCCCTGGTGTGTGTGGAGGGTGGGGGTGCACACCTTGGCAAATCCTGCAGGTGCTCGCAGATTAAGTCCACTTTTTCTTTTTTCCCCAACTGAATTTATAAAATTACTAATCCTTAAAACAACACTGAATCATGTTTTATTAATTTATGTATCTCTTCATTGCACTTTCCATTCTCTCAGAAACATTAACATACACTAAATTTGATACAAACTAATCTACCATAAAAAAAAACAATTCTGCCGGAAAACACAGAATAGTTAGTCTTCTCACAATACACCTAGTCAGTAGGTCAATGAAACAGACTGCTTAACATAAGACAAGGATGGACATTAATTGCATCACAACCACAATGTTACTTATTCAATGGCAATTTTGCAGTGTTATTCCAAATGGCATCTAACAAAACTGTGACCACAGGACTGTAAATATTTCTGGAGGGTATCCATTGAAAATAAAGAAATGGAGACCATGAGAAAGAATTTTTAAATGTATTAAATAGGTCATTAGTAATATCTAAAATAGGTCATTAGTAATATCTAATTGCCGTTTCTCTTTTACCGGCAGCTAAACCCTGTACACAGCAGGTTTAAAGGCAACCGCAGAAATGCGACCTTTAGTGGCGATTCGGTGGTTCAGTTTGAAATGGTTTAGTTTAAGGCGCAGTTACAGTTTAACCTGCAGGCTTGGAGGAAGCAACCCTATATAAAGTGACGTTTGGCTAGATTGAGGAGGCATCAGTGATTCAATTTTGTCAGTGGTCTTGACAAAATGGTCTTGAGGTGGTGCAGTTGTCAACCCTTGGTGTGAGGATTCAGGAGGCATCCTAAGTAGATGCCCAAGCCACCTCATCTGGTTCCTCTCAATGCGGAGGAGCCACTCTCAGTCTCTCGGGAGAGTCTCGCGATCTCGTTCTTTCAGTCACTACCCACAGCTCGACACCATAGGTGAGGGTAGGAACGTAGATCGATTGGTAAATCGAGAGCTTTGCCTTTTGGCTCAGCTCCTTCTTCACCACGACAGATCGATGCAATGCCCGCATCACTGCTGACGCCGCACCGATCCGCCTGTCGATCTCCCGTTCCATCCTTCCCTCACTCGTGAACAAGAC
>JAODKE010000037.1:5299291-5309473 GCA_026779605.1 Mormyrus hasselquistii
GTCAGCATAAACGTGTGGCCTAAATCTCTGAGTGCAGCATTTGGTAACCGTCAAGTGGGGCACCATCAGATTAGTCAGCTGCCGGCTGGTCCTCTAGGATGATGACTTATGACAATGAGCCGCATGACACTAAATTTTAATTCTTTAATTCTTTCTTACTGTTATTGCAAGTTATTAATCAGTGCATAGATCATAGTGGGATCAGGGGAGTCACATTATCAAAACTCTGCCCGCAGTTCTGTTCTATGCCTGCAGGTGTCACTACTAGCACTTCATTAAATCTGATCATTTGAGCTAGACTGGTGAATACAATGTGTGCGCATCTTTATGAAACGTGTAAGGATTAGTGAATGGGATGGTTTCGAGGAGGTTGTAGGTATTATTGGTGATATAGATATTATTTCCCCTATTAAACTGCAGAAGCCATATCGCCTCCCCGACTTAACAGTTTAACACAGAGGTCAAGGACACTGATAGGAAGATCAAACTAAGCCTATGGTTTTGAAACATGTTTTGCCTGTTTGCCCTTGGGTGGTTTTGAATTTAAAATGTTATGAATTAAAATGACATGTTTGTTGGAATATTCCTGTTTGGGGCTCCAGGATAACCTTATAGGAGCTGATACATTGGTTTCAAAAAGATCTTTTTGATTGATGCAACTTTATGCTTTGAGCCCTTCCCAGATAGAGGACATATGATTTTATTTTGTTCTGCCATAGCCATGAGCTGTAAATTACAGGAAGGTGCCCTTGTGGGAGGGCGGCTCTCACAATGCGGGGGATTTTCAATCGGTTGGCGATGCGATGGAGTTTGCATGCCGGCACCTGTATCTGCACTGCCTCCTGCTTATGGGTCACCACACTCTCCAGCCCGGTACTGCAGCCTGGCTGCGGCATTACAGGTGAGTAGAGGCTGGGAAAATCATCAAGGATCCCAGTCATCCGAGCCACAGACTGCTCATACTGCTACCGTCAGGCAGGCTGTATTGAAGTATGAGACCCTGAACCAGCAGTCTCTAGGGCATTGTCTAGCAGGCGGTACTGTAGCATGAATGCCCGAACCAGCAGGCTGCAGGGTAGTGTCAGGTAGATGATACTACAGTATAAGGGCCTGACCCAACAGGCCACAGTACAGTGTCTGGCAGGCGGTACTGCGGTATGGGGACTTGAACCAGCAAGCTCCAGGACAGTATCAGGCAGGCGGTACTGCAGTATCAAGGCTCGAGCTAGCAGGCCCTGGGACCGTGTCAGGCAGATGATATTGCAGTATGACTGCTTGAACCAGCAGTCTCCTGGACAGTGTCAGGCAGGCAGTACTGTAGTATGAGTGCCCCAAGCAGCAGGCTGGTGCACAGTGCCAGGCAGACTGTACTGCAGTATTAGGGTCCAAACCATCATGCTCCGAAACAGTGTCAGGCAGGCGGTCCTGCAGTATGACGGCCCAAATCAGCAAGCTCCAGGACAGTTTCTTTCACAACACTGTCACAATGCTGCATACCTAGCACTATACTGAACACAACCACGAAATCAAGCACAGTTTTTCTATATTATAAATTTTTATATTGTATTGTATTGTGTTGTGGATGTTATGCATTAATCTGTTGTATTTGTTTTTTTGTGTAGCACCACAGGGGGCCCAAGAGAAACGGTGTTTCAGCTCACTGTGTACTTATATACATGGATGTGTTGACAATAAAGAACCCGAGTCTTGAGTCATATTACATTTTTTATGTACACTGCCTGTTTGCACTATTGTTTTTATTTGCACTGCTTTTACTGCTTTTATTTGCTGGTAAAACCCATGTCATCTCCCAATAACACAAGACGGACCAATCGGAGAGCTTTCATACTGATTACATCATTACCCCTTACTGAGATGAATCCCATTGGTTGGGGTCTTCCACTGTAGTTAGCCTTAATGCGCATGTGCTGTTTGCAGTCATACTCCTCCCTCATCAGTTACACTGTGAAAACCTCCTGACAGATTTCACTCTTGATTTCACCATAGGCTGCACATTATTGCTTTTCAATCTATTAAACATGATGTGCTCAACATGAACAAGCGATATAAGGTGTAGCTGTATAAATGGTTAATGTAACCTGAATCCCAAATATCACTTTGGAACAAAAGTGCCCGGTAAGCTTGTATGAAGTCATATGTCTCTGACTTTATGTCATATTCCACCCTGACTACTGAGGGGCAGTAATATCTGAGAGCTGACGTCACATAATGAAGATTTAGTCAGCAGACAGGATGTGGTTTAATATCGGCAGGGGGGATTACAAATTTCTCAGTGCAGAGACACAAAGACCACACTACCTATATATTACCTGCAATCATCATTAATCACCAGTGGTTCCCTGCAGTTGAGTCTTGTGACCTGTTTGGTGACATTTCTCGCATTTTCCTGGCCCAGCATGAATTATTTATCCAGGCATCCTCTGTCCTTTTGACACCTGTCTGGAAGGCCAGTCATGGGGGACACCTTTATGCAGCAATGAGTCTTCAGGATTCAAAATTCAAGAACTTTGTTATCATTGTGGAAGCACAACGCTAGGAGTAAGAATTAAATATGGAAAAGTAGGTTAGACTTTCAGACCTCCTAGTGTTGAAGGGCCATATTTCTTAATTTAGATCTAAAGGTCTTCAATTTCAGGCTCCACAATCTAATATAGTGGGTAATATATTGGTTTGAAATGCAAACTCAATCAATAAAGGGAACAGCAATGCAGACCAGAAACACAGTTTGACTCCACGGGCAATCAGAATGGACACCTCAGAATGAGGTCCTTCAGCTTTAGTGCATATTTTGAGTTTTCTTTTTTAGTGATTATCCCTGTGAAGTCTACATCATTAATCAGCACCCAACAACTTGCAAGGTGTATTCTGGGCATGGAGGCAGGTTAATGGAGTTTATGGTGTTTATCTCACGGCTGCTTATCTACCATATGCAAGATCCAGTCACATCAATTTAACTGGAGACAGGAAGTTTACAGCAGGCGACGGGCTGGGCTCTGAATGCGGAATCACTGAGTGCTCACTCTTAGTGCAACGAGCTGGATAAACGCTGGCAGGACTCCTTTGGGACAAAGCATTTTTCAAATGGGGTGACTAGTCACGAGTGCCTTCTGGTGCTGTTATGGATGGGTTAAAATTATAAAACTCACTGCAGAAACACTCTATTCTACCATGAAAGCTAAACCCAAAGGGAACACATGTCAGAGGACAAATGTAGCAGTAAACAGATAGTAAACAATCATGACCCCGAGCTGGATAGACAGCTGGAAGATGGATGCATGGACAAATAGTAAAAAATTGTCAGATGTTCACGAAATGGGCATTTCATGCTGAGGAGAATGTGGACATATTCATTAAAAACAGTTTACAGAGTCTCAGATGACTCCAAATGGCAAATCACAGATGACATGCAAATAGTCTGGATGTTTCTGCCAATGGATGGCACCCTCAACATGTTATTAAGGACTAAATGTGCCCAGCGACATCACTGCTGTCACGTTAAGCAAGCTCAGGGCCATCATCAGTGTGACAGCAGAAATGATGCCTGTCTCTGACACTCCTGCTGTGCCCCCCACCACGGCGGGTGCCTGAGAGGTGTCCACTGGAGCTGAGGGAGGGGCGGCTGTGCCCCCACCCTGCCCGGCGTCTGAGAGGTGCCCGCTGGAGCTGAGGGAGGGGCGGCTGGACTTTATCAATACACCTACTTCAAAAACACCCCCATGTATCGAACATCATGTATTACAAACCCAAACATGGATACCAATGAAAGTGCCCTCCTGTGCATGACCGTACAGCCGGTGCTGAAGGTCACCATGGTTAAAGTTTGCATGACTCGGCTTTGCTGCAGAGATGATATATACTCACCCTGCTTCCCTCTGCTGCACACTTGCTCTGTAAAGCAGTGGTCTGTCTTGTAAAGCAGTGGTTTGTCCTGTAAAGCAGTGGTTTGTCCTGTAGAGCAGTGGTTTGTCCTATAAAGCAGTGGTCTGTCCTGTAAAGCAGTGGTTTGCCCTGTAGAGCAATGTTTCCCACTCTGGTCCTCGAGGACCCACAGAAAGTCTACATTTTTGCTCTGGGAGCTGGGAAGAAGCAAAAGTACGGAGCGACTGTGGGTCCCCGAGGACTGCATTGGGAAACACTGCTGTAAAGCAAAAGTAGAAAAACTCTTCTGACCATAAGCCAAACCCTGGCTCTCTGCCCTGAACTTCACCCTAACCTCTTATTGTCAGCTCTGCTGTCCTGTCTGCTGCTGCACAAACTTCTGATGTGACAGTTAATAAGGGCCACTGATTTTCCAGTATGTCGGACCAGCAGCCACCTCCGAGGGAGGATGGACATCCTAAATAGCCGCGTCACCCCCCCAGTTGGGTCCAACCAAGGGTTAAACGGCCAATATCCTCTCAGGGGAAGGAGTCCTTCTCCACAGCGTCTCCAGTACGAGCCGCTGCCACGTCAGCCATGAGCCGGCTATTTATTTTTAACAGTATGAGTTGTTTTCAGCCTGTGCCATTTTGACTGGAGCTGCTGACGGGCAAGTCGCATCTGTCAGACATGCGATCAAGCTGCGCGGCTTAATGCGCGGAGCCTCGGCGCTCCTTCCATTTTTAGGCTGTGCTGCCAGTGCCTGCTCACAATGTCAGGGAGGGCGTTTTCACCAGGGCCCGGCCGGTGCCAGAATTCTGTTATTTTGTAATTTTTTATATGCATGTTATTATTTGTTATTATCCAGGTCAGAAAATGAAATAAGCAAAACTAGATTATTAGCAGTGGATGTGATACTTCAGCAGTTTTATACCTGGAGTGATAAACAAAAAGCTTAGTAGAAATTCTTCAATTAGTCAATTTTGCAACATTTTATTTCTCACTGCAGCAGAAGAGGATAATTGTGAAAATTCAGCATTGTCAGTAGACTTTATGGAATGCCTATAAATCAGAATTCAAAAGGACAAATATTTAGCTTTGTCTGCCTCAGCGGCATTTTGCCACGAAGGCCCTCATATAAAAAATCCTGCAGAGTAACTTGCCCGCCTTTCACCAGTCTAGATGGCCAGATCATTAAGTGTTAAGAGTTTCCCAGAATGCCATGGGGATGCTGTCTCCAGGGACCAGAGTCCGGAACCTTCTGCCGGAACCTTCTGCTCTAGTCCAGAGTCTCCGCTTACCCGAATAGACCCTCAGCGACGGTTCTAAGGAGGTGGGACACAGTGACTTTACAGTTTTTCTATATGTTCAAAAAATAATGCACAGGTATAAGATATAATATATTGTACGATGTCCTGTCCTTATCACCGGTGTGCCAGTAATATATTTCAGCACAATCACAGTTTTCACATATTACCTTGAACACAAACACCACAAACCTGTGTCCGCCCCCACATGTGTAATCTAATCAATGTCCTTGAACATTTTACACAAATAAAATAAAAAGCCTTCTGTACTGCTGGCCATATAACATCCCATTCGCTGAATTATGGCTTCTTATCTTTAAATATGTGCGAGCCTTTGGTGCTTGTCTCCGATTTTGTGCACGATGGTACAATGGGCCAGCTGTCCGTATGTCCAGGGGAGTTTCTAGCTATTGAAAAGATCAAGGGCTAAGTCAGGTTTATCTGGGCTTGGCTTTTTTTTTGTTTTTGAAGGAAGATTGACATCGAGGCTAAAATACTCGGGGCTAGACTTAAAATACTCGGGGCTAGACTTAAAATACTCGGGGCTAGACTTAAAATAGTCAGGGCTAGGCTTAAAATACTCAGGTTATAGCCCTGAGTGATCCGACCTAATGACACCCATGCGTATGTTTTTAGGTTTCTGGTGACATTTGCACCACACGGGATTTTAACAGCCTGTGCAGCTCCAGAATGTACCTGCAGGAGACGCTATTATCAGTCACCGCTGAACTGTAATTAGCGCTTGCCGCCTTTCTTCTTCTGAATGCGTGGGGAAGTTGTAATGTCCGTGAACAACCTTTCTGAATGTTGGATTCCGGTACTTTCTTTTCCTGCACGTCTTTGCTTATCTGTATCCTGAAGCTGATGTTATTTCTATTCAAATTTGTTTGCTCTCTCTTATCAAAATTCGGAGCTTCTCTGTTATTAAAGGTACGGCGCAGCGCCTTATCAGCACAGGGAATTTCACCTGAAGAGCGTGACACTCCGACTGCATAAGTGTAGGCTGTTTCATCTTATTTATAGATGCTTAAACTGGCCTGTTTTGCTGCCTCCTCATTTCAATCCTCCCGAGGCAGCACTTATGCTCCGAAATGATATTGTTTTAACTTCTCCAAGAAGGGAACTGCATGCATTTATGCATTTCAGGCATAATTTCAATTTTAATGCATCCCTCAATAGTGGGTTATCTGTGTCTCTGCGTATCAGGAGTAAACTCTGCGGCTCGACGGCAACAACAACAGGAGTGTCACTGCGCCTGGAGAACTCAGTGTCCTCCAACTGGGCGAGAGGGTCAGAGGAGGAGCTGTTTGCCTGGCGAAGGGAAGATGCTGCTATCCCTGCCAAGAGGAGCAGAGTTGTGTCGAGTCAGAGAGTGTCTGCTGAAGCGGTGGCCACTGGCCGCGTGCAGACAAGGCCCAGCTTGTTAGCTGAGATTCAACACAGCTCAGCGAAGGCACGACAAAAACACGGCTGTTTGTCACTGCACGCGATTATGGAGCCCTACCAGAAATTTAAACCCCTGGGGGCTTCTACGGACCATCAGAGGCCTAAGCATGACCTGGGCAACCTTTTTCATGCCTTCAGCTCCAGTTGCTCACATTTTCATAAAGCTGTCCAGTTTGACCTTCTCAAAAAATTCACAAGACAGCTCCAGCTCATCCATAATGCTGTCGCTAGAATGATAACTAGGATCAAGAAGAGCGTCACTCCAGTCCTTCACTCTTTACACTTGTTTCCAGTTGCCTTTAGAAGCCACTTTATGGTGCTGCTTCTTGTTTGTAAGTCATTCACTGGTCTTGGCCTAAATTACATCACAGAACTTCTGAATGAGTACGAACCTCAGGCTGCTAAGATCATTAGCAGCTGGTCAGCTAATAGTGCCAAGAGTGAAAAGTAATCAAGACCAATCAGCACTCAGCTACTGCAAAACTCACAGCTGGAACTGACTCCCAGAGGAGGTCAGAAAGGCACCAAATGCTCTTACCTTCAAAACCAGGTTTAGAACATTTTTATTCCACAGTGCTTTTGATTAGCGCTGCTAATCAATGTTGTTGCTTTATCTTTGGCTCTTATTTTATTGTCTTTTACTTGTAGTTTTTAATTTCTTTTATTTAAATTATTTTCTTGTCATTTTTATTTCTTCCATTTATTGATTGTTATTACTTGATCTTATTATCTGTGAAGCACTTTGAATGATCTCTGTATTTGAAAATGCGCTATATAAATACATCTACCATCTCGCCTTATAACTTGGGGGCTCTGCTGTCCAGTCTGATCATGCTTCCCCTAAGGAAGCTTTACTGAATCACCCATACTGTCACAGAGCCCCCCCCCCACACCTGCTAATACCAGCCCTGGTCCCCCTCGCCTCGGGAGAGCACAATGCGGCACCGCCAGTCCACAAACCTGCAAAGAAAGCAGGACGGAAGTGAAGAGGACAGAGGTGAGCTGGGCTACTGAACAAAATGCTCTCCTGCATCTAGCGGAATCAGATTCGAAATGCTAAGCTGCACTAAGCTCCTTCATCCCCGATAATCTTCTTCAGGGTTTGAAGGGAAAGTATCAAACTTGCCAAAGCCACTCCTGGCTCCTGGCAACAATGTCTAGACACAGATAAGATCCACCAATAGGTAGTTGTTCTTATTGGCTACTGTGAATATGTAGGTCTGCAGCAAATGGGCTGACACCAAGACTGTATATACCTGCAGTAAGGCAGCAAGAGCAGGCCTATAAATAAAATCAAATCCTGACATTTCAAACTAAACACACTAAGAATAAACAGTCCTGTTTCACACATGCCATTCCTCCATTCTCATGTCAGACGAGGCCTGTCAGTCACACCTGTCAATCATCTTGGATGATTTGGGCTGCCTAGAGGTGAATGCTGCAAAAAAGAAGAAGTTCTGCTGATTTCCTTCAAATGCTGCAGCTGATGAACATATGCAGTTTGGAGTATGGAGTACAGAGTATGAAGTATGGAATATGGAGTAATGAGTATGAAGTATGGAGTATGAGGTATAGAGTACATAATATAGAGTATGGAATATGGAGTAAGGAGTATGAAATACGGCATACGAAGTAAGGAATATGGATCAGTGCCGCATGCAGGACCAGTGATCCTTGGCTATTCCAAGCACGCTCTTTAATAAGCTGATTTTGTGTGTACTGCAATTTCCTTGTGTTTTGTAGTTAATTAGAAACTGGAATGGAGTATCAGTTATTACAACATGTGGCATTAATTATTATTTAAGAGGCTTATTGCGACACAGCCGGAGGCTGGAGCAGGTTTGCTGGTGAGACAATTCACAGACGGCTACTTATTAAACCCAGACTGTGCCTGACCGGGTCTTTGAGGAGAGCTATAGTATAGCAGGCAAGAGCTGTTTATGTTCACACTTACAGTTTGCTGTTCTTACTTCACTTCACATTTTGTTTACTTTGGTTTCTTCTGGAACAAATTAGCACATTGGTTAGCTTTGCTGTAGAGCTATCAACCTCAGGGAGCAGGGACCTCAGGGAGTGGGCCCAGGGAGTGGGAGCCTCAGGGAGCAGGGACCTCAGGGAGTGGGCCCAGGGAGTGGGAGCCTCAGGGAGCAGGGACCTCGAGAAGTGGGACCCAGAGAGTGGGAGCATCAGAGAGCAGGGGCCTCAGGGAGCTGGGGTCTCGGGGAGTGGGGCCCAGAGAGTGGGAACCTCACGGAGCAGGGGCCCTGGGGAGGTGGGGCCGCAGGGATTGAGCCCAGAGAGTGGGAGTCTCAGGGAGCAGGGACCTCAGGAATTGGGCCCATAGAGTGGGAGCCTCAGGGAGCAGGGGCTCTAGGGAGCAGGGGCCGTGGGGTGTGGGGGCCTAGAGAGGAGTAGCCTCAAGGAGCAGAGGCCTCAGAGATTGGGAGCACCAGGGAGCAGGGGCCCCTGGGGCTGTTTTTGTCAGATTGTACAGTATACATTATGTTATGGGCAGGAGGCCCCACCCCAAGCCCCGCCTCCAAACCTACCTCCTGTCTCAGGCAATTTGTCCCCAATCTAAGTTATCGATTTTAAGGGCATCACTGCATTTCCCTAATTAGGAACTTCATTACATTAAAAGTGCTGTCTGGCTTTGATGGATGCTGGCTAAACACACAGCAATAGACCCGTCAGTCTGACGTCCATGCTGGCAAAACTCTGTGGGTCTGCCTGTGGCACCCTACAGTATCTAGCCACACCACTGGCACCACTGGCCGATTGTGTTTCTCTGTTCAGCGCGCTCTGCTGGATGGATGCATGTTGCATGTGTCTCTAAAGCAGCGTTTCATTTACCACTGACAGACATATGCAGGCAGTGATCTGGTACTGATCGTGGCACCAATGCTCCGCTATTAATTAGCCTGACAGAAAGATTAGGTGTCAGTTCAATTACAAAAGCTATAAACGTGCAATAAACAAAATATTTATCATAAGACAGTTGCGCTATATATCACATGCATAGTTAATTCTGCACTGCTTAAGAGCATATAGATTCCCATTTAAATCTGATCCCTTCATTTGATGGCTCACCAGGTTTTGAGAGATCGTTTACTGGGACTCTTTAAAAGTCCACGGATGCTTCATTAATCTGCAGCTGCATTAAAAAGGGCAGTGAGAGTCTTATGGGCCGTGTTACTTAAAAGGACTCTCAAAATTCACAAACAACAAGTTCAAGACTTCAAAAAATGTAAAGAGAAACAAAATCTTATCAGCAGTGCTGTCTGGGACTTTCTCTGCATGCTTGTCAGTTGTCAAAAATGTTTTCATAAATGGAAGTTTAGTAGGGCCAAAGTTAACCTCCAAAGTGCACATCCAGAGGGAAATCATGTAACAGCTAGAGGAAAGCCACACGGTTACTCCGCACACACTGGGGGTGACCACGGAGCAGCCTCCATGCAGGCAGCACCCCGTAACCCCCCGCGCCGCCCCCCCCGCATCGCCGGGGACAGCGGCCGGCCTGCTTGAGATAGAGGCTGGGGCCGACGCGGAG
>JAODKE010000037.1:5333113-5349508 GCA_026779605.1 Mormyrus hasselquistii
ACGGACACGGCTCACCCCCCCGGGAGGGGGGGGGGGGGGGTGGGTCGATGGTGGTTGTACACGATGATGTAGCCAGGGCTCCATTCGCAAATTAAACTCGATCGTTCATCTTCCAGCCGATAAGGTGCTGAAAAGGATGAGTAAGCTGTGATGGGAAAGGCGATTTTATCTCCGATACAGTCTCAGCTGCAGCCCCAAGTCCACAGCGGGCCACAACAGAGAATCTGAAGGAGGCAGCAGGGCTCAGGCTGCGACAACATGCTGCTGCGTTCAGTCACCCCTGCGTCCATCTCATACACACATCTGACACCCTCACACGCTACAATGCATTCCATTGACATCATTTCACTGCAGAACCCATTTTGGTCCAACGTTTGAATAGATATTTCCAGAACAGTAACTGTAGGAAGCAAATAAAACAGGCTAAGCAGACACGTTTGCTAATTTCCTCGAAAGCTTTCTTTGAAGGTGTGATATTTGTGACAGTGTTTTCGAGAGCAGGTCAGTACATATAGCATAAGCTCCGAGAGGAGAGGAAAATTGTCCCGTTTCCAGTGAGACAGTCTTCAGGGTATGCGCTCGGTCACCTTGCCCTCGTAGTTCATTGCAGTGACTTTGTTCTGTCAGGAGTCTCACACTGCAGCTGGGGTTCCAGTACATGCTTGGGTCATCCTTCCCTGACGGCTTCTCTTCACTGTTCCAGATTCCCCTCCCCACCGCCCCCCTCCCACCCCTTACAGGTGCAGGAAAACCAGACCGAACGCTAATAAATTTGTGGAAAAACATCCCAAAATGTTTCGCCTTCAAGGACACTTAACCACACCAATGTGACAGATGCCCCTTTCGCACATCTGAAGCAGTCCGGCTCTGTTCCCTGTGCCCATTTAGTCCTGGCGTCGCTTTAGAAGCGCCCTCATAACTCTGCCACGTCCATTAAGCGCAATATAACATGAGGAAGAGATGGAGAGCTGTAAGGTCAGAGCTTCCCGATTCCCCCGCAGATGGCGGTCTGGCCCGGCCAGCCGCGTCACCGTTTGGGGACGGTCCTCAGCTGTGTGTGTAGGTCCTGCAGGGGGGTGGGGACGAGTCTGGCCGGTAGTCGTACTTGTTGATGGTGGCGGGATAGTAAGTGGTGGTATAAACGTTGGTCTGCTGAAGCGGCGAGGGGAAGTAGTTGGTCCTCTCATCCGGGAGAAGGTTGTTCTTGTTCAGCGTCTGCAGAGGGCAGAAGAGACAGTGTGTCAGGAAGGAGGGGTCGGTAGATCAGGGGCGCTCCACGATGAGCTAGCTAGAGCTCTAGGCTCAAACAGGGTACCTTTACACCACTCTGGGTTTTACTGACCAGGGTGAGACAGTCACAGTATCCAGCATAACAGGAGCATCACTGAAAAGCTGACAGCAGCAGAGACCTGCGCCACACATGGCAGCAGTTACTGGCACAATATTTCCAATTAGCTACCACCTTTCTGCACCTTCCATGTGCACATGAGGCCCAGGGGCTGTTCGGCTGCACTTTGACAGATAATCCATGGAATCACATTCTGCTTCATTTCAAAGGATTCTCTCTTCTCTACTGATGTCACACATTGCTGTATGGCTCTGCCAGGCTGATCTCCTTCACGTCATATCAGGAGAACATTTGGAGAATATAGTCTATAGCTCTACTGCAACTGCCAGGGCCTCCCCTCCCAAAATGTACACACACACACACACACACACACATACACACACACAAATGCTAGTCTCCATCCATTTCTAGGGACACAACATTAATCCCAACTATGTCAACCTTAACCTCTACCCAGCCCTAACCTTAACCATAAGTAACCAAACGAAATACTTTTCAGTATTTTGAAAATCATTCAGAATTTTCAGTTTTTTGATTGCAGTCACAGATTTTTAGAAAAGTTTGTCATTGTAGGGACTAAAAAGGTGGTCCCAACAACGTCAAAAATAACAGGTTGCAGTGGCTTGAGAGAGACCAACTGGGCAGAACCAGTGAATGACAGCCACCGGGGGAGATAAACAGGTGCCAGTGGAAGGATGAAGGAGAAGGATCAGGCGGCAGCAAATTCACAATCCGTCACAAACAGCCGTCAGAGTGCGGCAATCGTCTAACACGTAAACGGCCTAATGCATGCCGTTAATAAAGTCGCTGAGATTGAGAGGACAGGGGCTACGGCGCTTTCAGACTGAGGCTAACAGCAAATACATTATATGGTAGACAAAAGAAAACAAGCACAAACTTTCCTGGCTATGTGCTCATCGTTTGAGTGCTTTCATCGGGCAGTAGGCTTAAGGTTCGACTTACCTAGAACTCCAAGGGTGTTAGGGTTTTGGTTTGGGTTACCTTGAACTCCAAGGCTTTTAAGGTTAGGGCTTGGGTTACCTTGAACTCCATGGGGGTGTACTTCTCGTTCTTTGGCGTGGTGTTGCCCTTGTAGTTGAGGTGGTTGGGCGTGGTGGGATGGATGACGGCCGACTCCTGTGATGGCTTGTGGATCCTCTGGCAGTAGACATACACCAAAAAGCTCAGCAGGCCAGCACCCAGGAAGCAGGAGACACCGGTGGCGATCAGGTGGATGAGTGTGAACGCTGTGGAGGAGAAGGGAAGCAGCACTATGAGAAGAACATTCTCATCAGGAGGGAGACACAGAGAACCAGATGTAACAAAAAGCCTTTTAGATATGAGACAACTTGTAGATATGGCCCAACCCTGGACTGAAGAATCACTGCAGGACCAAGATGAGGCTCATGGTGGTGTGGAGCTACCAACACTGCTCCAGAGGAACCCTGGGTAACTTGTATGCCGTATGTACAGCACCCAGAGGCTCTCACATCGGCTGTAGCACCTTGACCTTTCTAGGCTCATGATTAGTGTCACCCCTCAGCCTGGCCACAAGATGGCGCTTATTTGCACGAGGGAGACATCTGAACTGTCTGACGGGCCGGGCTGAGGAGAGTGGACTGGGACAGATGGCCTGCGGCCCTGGGTACGAGACAGTGGATCGTCCTTCGTGGGCGAAGCGACCGAGCCATGTGGTGAGGCACGCTCCATGTGCTCGCTGGGCGGGGTTTACCAACGCAACATCAAACAAGTGCGGGGGTGGACAGTGCTCATCGACGTACCCCCACAGTGCAGGTTCTTGTCAAAGCTGGACGCAGGAAGGATCACTGTAGGAGAGACAGGCCATTATCACCAAGCCCAAACAGCACACGCTCCCCTGAGTCTCACTGCTGCAGAGTCGCCTCTTCATGTAACAAAACGCAAACTATACTGAGATAAAGGGGAGGAGTCAGAATAAGCAGCTGGGGGGAGGGGGCCCGGCCCGCGGGGGAGGTGGAGGACGGCAGGCAGGGGGAGGCAGCCCTGACCTCTAGGAGGGTGTCAGTTTCCTGCGCGTCTCTTCAAATCAGTGTTTCCCCGGAAGAACAAAGAGAGAGAGAGACCACTACTGAAAGGCAATTAATTTCCATAATTCTTATCTGCTTGTCACCTTGGCCCCTCTGCTGTACAGAAACATGGCGCGACTGCGAGGCAAATCCCCCCTCTTTGAAGGTGGGGGGCATTTTAATTAAGATATTCGTAATCTCGCTCCGTCCCTCTCTCCCCTGACATTTGGATTTTACATTGCTTTCTAAAGCCGAAACTGCCTGAATGTAATTGACTGCTGGAACGTAACGTTGGCATTAAGCGCACTCGCTCGATCGGCATTGTGGGTCGAGGTTAGACACACACCGGTCCGCTGGGCTGCCATCTCCCCCGCAGGGCTCACCTGGGATCTCGTTGAGCTGGCACTCTCGGCTCTCGGTGCCGTTTCCAGGGCATGGGCCTGATCCAGGTACGGGGCTCCCACTGGGCTCTTGACAAGTGCGGCTGCGCAGCTGCAGCCCGGTGTCCTCACAGGGGCCCCAGGCCGACCAGGCCATCCAGCCGCCTGCAGGGCACAACAGAGAGACAGAGTCAGAGGCGGCGGCAGCTTCCATGATGTCACGGGAACCAGGTCAGATCGTTTGCTGCCGTGAACCATCAAGCCGTGCAATGGTTTAACATGTGAGAAAAGCATGAACTGCAAACAGAAAGAAAACATGTACCATGTGGGTGAGGAGGAACGTCAGGAGAAAAGACATCTGTACACGTACCTTTTTGGAGAGCTGGGGCACATTCATGGATGTATGAATATTACACTTTCTGCTTTCCTGCTGTGCTCCACAATCACTGCTGACCGCATTAAGGCCCTCAAGCTTACCGACGTTGTAAAGCTAATAGCCCTGTCAATTGAAAGGCATCACTAAGCGCCCTTCATTCAATACGGTGAATAGTATTCTCATTAAAAGCTGTGCAGGGGGGCGTGCAGCACTGATACACAGCATAGCGCTGCTCCTCCCAAAGTGTGTTGTCGGGGCTTTACAGGCCAATCTGTATGTACGGTGTATCAGTGCTACAGGCATTCAAGTTGCAGTTGAGTGGTGGGCTACAGGTCTGACAGGCAGGTCAAGGAATTGCGGTGGGCTACAGGTCTGTCACACGAGTAGTGGGTGTGCAGTAGGCTACAGGTCCAACACACAGGTCACAGGTGTGCCGTGGGCTACAGGTCCAACACACAGGTCACGGGCGTGCAGTGGGCGATAGGTCCAACGCGGTCATGGGCGTGCGGTGGGCTATAGGTCGGACATGCGGGTCACAGCGCTCAGTGGCCTACAGGTCAGACTCCTGATTCGCAGGTATGCAATGCAGAGGGCTACAGGTTGGATAGTTATGGTATGGCCATTCTGCAGGCTACAGGTCAGCCATGTAGGCTGCAGCATGCGTGAGCTATGGGTCAGACTCGCAGGTTGCAGGCATGCAATAGGCTACAGTTCAGATATGTGTGTTATGGGCAATCTGTAGGCTATAGGTTGGATGTACATGTTGTGTAGGGGCTACAAGACATTAGCGGAATGTTAGCGAACATCAGCGTACCAATGGCAGAGTTAATGGACAGGTTTGACTGTGTGATGAAAAGCAGCTGTATGGGAGCAGCTGCACTGGGAGCCCAGGCTTCCTCCTCCAGGACGCATTATTTTTAAGATGTGGGGATCATTTTCCTGGGTCGCCTCAGCCAATATTGTTTTAGCTTTCACAGCTGTTTCCACTACATGGAATAAAAACTTTGGTATTTAAGGAAATGACTCCTGGGCCCATATTCACAAAGCATTTTATCTTGCCACTAAGAGTATTCCTAAATTGCACTAAAAGTTTTTTAACTAAAGAGTTTTTTTCCTAAAACCAATTCAAAAAGTAGCTGAGAGCAACTTTTAGTTAGAAAAGAGCAAACTCCTAAGCTTAGAGTAAGACTCCGTCACTTTGGCTGACGTCAGTTCTCATGTACGAGCTTGCCTGCAATAATCACGGGGAGCCTTAAGATGCTTCATGAATACGGGCCCTGGATGTTAAGAGTTACGTTTCTGGACACACAAGCTGGAGCCTTTTGGAGATGTTCACTTTCAGAAAGCCCCAAAGATACCTTGCAGCATAAATATTTTACTCACCACTGGGTAAAGTTCTGCAAAAGCCATATTGAGCAACACACTTCCACCCTGTCAGAGTTACATAACGAGCTGAATTACAGGCCGAATGCTCCCCGCCTCTGTGCTCGTCCCTCGAGACCTGTCTCTGGCCAGTACCCAAAATGCACCACTCCTATCAGCAAAAGCACACGGCGGCTGTGTCCTGCGCGACTCATCATCAGTTTGGGTAACGCCGGGAAATGGCATGATGGCACTTTAGCTAATTAATCACAAACGGACAAACATCTATAATATCACGTGTAAGAAAGCCCGCCACTGCATGCTTGTTTCACTGAAAATCATTTTCTCAGTCTGACAGTATAACTATCACACCAGCCCCCCCACACCCCTAACCTGGCACCTAATTATTCTTAATCATTCATCTATTCTTATAATCATACAGCTCGCAGAATGAAATTAATTCATTACGAAATATTATATGGTGGTAGTCGCCAGATATACACGCGTGACTTTCCATGCCTTTTTGTAACGGACTGCAGCACATCAACAACCCACCATAAATCCAGTGAAAAAATGTGCAGCTAATTACTCTGCCATGTATATAAATGACAGTGGTGAAGCATAACCAAAAGCGTACCTTTAAAAGCCCTGCCTCCGGGAGGCGCCATGGAACATACCGTCATCTCACACCCTCAGGTGATGCAAATGAAGCTGAGCCAATGAGGCGGGAGGATGAATATTCATCAGCCAATAAGTGTTATGACAGGAAGGGCAACTCTGTACCTTAAGCCGGAGATAACACCTTGCTAAAGCCCCGTCTGTCTCTCTGGTACATTTTCTAGAATTTATTTTTAAACTGCCTCGGAGGAGCAAATAATTAAAGTGTCTTTGTACTGTCACTCCTCTGCAGGCTTCACCCTCACAGGGGTAAATAATGAAGGCCAGACTAATGTAACACTCCCGATACAAGCTGTCTGTATGTGCCGTCTCTGAGTCGCCGCCCTAGAGACTTTACCCACCCAGGGGTAAATAATGAAGGCTGGCCCACTGTAATACTCCTGCTACATGCTGTCTGTATGTGCCGTCTCTGTGTCGCCACCCTGCAGGTCTTACCCTCTCAGGGGTAAATAATGAAGGCCGGCCCACTGTAACACTCCTGGTACTCATTCTCAGTGTGTGTTGTCTCTGTTGTCATTCTGCAGGTCTTACCCTCACAGGGCTGCGTGTTGCACAGCGCCTCCTCCGTGTGCAGGCCGATACAGATGTCGCCTCCATCTGCAGGGGCGGGGCTGCTGCAGCTGCGTGTTCGCTGGTAGTGTCCCCCACCACAAGTGACTGAGCACTGTGACCAGGGGGACCAGCAGGACCAGGCGCCCTTAACTGGACACGTCAGACAGGGACAGAGGGGTGAGACAGCAGCTGTGACGGGACCTGGCCGTCTTTGTGTACAAAACAGAGCTCACAGCCTGCCCCTCCCTGTTAATGAAACATCGCGGCTGGATGTCGATCTAGACCCTCCATCCAAATGGCGCGCTCTGCCAAGGCCGTCGGCATGACACTGGCTTCTTCCCAATCCCGTAGCTCAAACCTCCCACTCCGTTCCTGGGTGGTTTCACCAGCTTGCACCAGCCCCGGAGGACCAGGCGGGGGCGTCGCATTGCTGAGCTGCTGGCTGGGCTCCAAGCTCACAAATGAACAAATAAATACAACCAGAAAATATCTGGCTGTGTGCAGCTAGAGTAATAGAAATGGCCTGCCCTTCAACCACGGGGTCAAAGCCCATACGGCGCGTTAGGCAACCTTTCATCAGTGGTGCCCTCTAGGGGCCTCATAGGCTTTTACTGGCACTGCATGTGCAGCAAAGACACTTACATCTATGGGAGCCTGCCTTAATCGCCACCAGGAGGCAGATCCGTGAGCAGTAAGGCACTGCACCAGTGTTTGGGTATATTCAACTGTGTCTAATGTCTTAAGATTAAATTAAACATGGAACATGAATAATTAGGAGGCAACACGAGTGAGCCGAGGTGTGGAGCTCAGACAACAAATCTGGCCAACTATAGGAAGAGGAACCAGGACCGTGAAAAGGCTCAAATTAAGGGAGGCTCTGGATGTAGGTGGGGCATAGGGCAATGATGGAGATGGGCTGTGTGTTAATGAGAGTATGATACGGGCGACCTAGCAGCGAGTCCTACCTGGATAATCTGAGCTATGTGGCAGGGCAGGATGGGGCAGAATGGTATGGGGGGAAGGACCCGGCAGGGAGAGGCAGTGTGGGGCAGGATGGGGCATGGGAGGATTCAGCTGAATGGTGTAGGAGAGGGCAGGACGGGACAGGCCGGGGCAGGATGGGACAGGCCGGGGCAGGCCGGGGCAGGATGGGGCAGGGTGAGGCAGGTAGGGGGACGACAAAGCAGAGACGTACCTGGGCAGGCCTGGGGGTTGCACTCCTGGTACTCCACAGCAGAGCCGCTGCACACTGCGGGGGCACTCTTGCCCTCGGGTGTGGCACAGGTGCGCTTGCGGGTTCGGAATCCAGTGGCACAGTCCCGCGAACAGGCGGACCACGTCTCCCATGGCGTCCAGCCCGTGCCAGCCACTCGCACCACGGGCCGACCCGTCTTCAGCAGGTCCTCCACGAGAGCTGCGGAGGAGGAGCACGGAACATCACCTGAAGAACTACAGTGAGGGGGTGTCCCTGAGATAAGCCCCACCCCCGAGGAAGCCCCAGATCTTCATCCGAATGAATGTGCATAAGAGGCTTAAAATAAGATATTTAAGTAGCTCTGGATATAAAAAATGAAAAATGTCGAACAGGACACACACACACACATGTGAACATATACACACACAGACATACACACGTTCATGACACCCTCTGCATGGGCTTGCGATTGGTTTCACATAAGTGGCACTCTGGGAACTGCCATGACGAATTAGGCAGTTAGCAAAAGGGATTAAGTGCTCAGACAAGAAGGGGAATTGGATCAGTATTAGCCTGCAAAGTGCTTCCCCTTTCAGCAAAAATCATAGGTATGACTCAGTTCATTATCAGAGCTCTGGAAACTTGATTATTTTAACTCTGGACTGTTAGCTTCCTCTTTGAGAAAGAATTATTATTTATTTACTTATTTGCAAATTGTGGCAAACAGCTGCTCTTGTTTTCCACACACATTGAGAGGACATTCAACATTTGCTTGATGTATGCCTGATGCTGACGGCTGTCCTGCTATTTCTACACTAACTGCTCCGTGGATGGTACTGCCAATATTCCCCCAGAACCGCTTCTCTGACTCCCGTTTCGCTCTGGCCTTTTTCTGCTGGCAGATCCTCTGATGCACAATAACTTTGAAAAGCACCGCAGACCGTTTGCGCGGGACAGCGGGGTGGCAGTGAGATTTCACCGAGCCGTGAGCCTGTTTTTCTTCAGAGGACAGACAGCTTTGTGGGGTATTCCAGCTGAGTGGTGACAGAGTTGCACACTCGTTAGCATTTCGCGACAGTTCTGTTTACATCTTGTTTTTTCATCCTGAGAGCCTCATTTTTCTCCCTTAAAGCATCTACAGCCAAACGCTGACATCCTCTGAGGGCTGGTATGGGAATAAAGAGCCGGTTAGAGGAGCCATGGGCTTTCGATTTGTCCTTAAACGGCACACCATGGCATGCGCTGAGGAGGGTAGACCCTTAGTACGCCGGTCACACACACACTGACCCAGAAACACCCATTCCACTGCAACGTGCCGTCCTCTGTGATTACAAGTGAGGCTTGCGGCCAATCTGAGTCTCCCAAAAGACATTTAACTTCCTTGTTTAAAGGTGGAAGACAAATTTATCTGTTTACACAATCAACACAGTCCCTCTAAAGTAAGCAGGGACCCCTCACTAACAGTGAGAGGCAGATGTGGAGACTCCCTCCATCACTGTTTCCCTCCATCGCACGTCAAAACCTCCACAAATAAATGCACCCAGCAGGCAAACGAATGAAGAGACACTCCGAGCTCCCGAAATGCGACGGGACTGGACGGCGAGGCTCACTGTCGGTCTCGCAGGCAGAGGAGCCGTCGTTGGGACAGAAGCGCGTCTCCACCTTGCGTCTGCCCAGCTGCAGCTCGTGGGGGTCGGCCAGCTGCGCGCGGCAGCTGTAGCGGAGCCTCTGCTCCTGGCGGGCGCCACCCTGCGTCACGTTGACGGGCATCCAGGGTGTCCATGGCGTGTTGCGACGCACCTCTGGGCACGCTTCTAGGTTGCAGATCTTGTACTCCTGTGGGGTGGGGGGATTCTGTGAGACATGTTTGTGGGGGGGGGGGGGGGTCCTTCACATCCTGTTATTAACACACACACTGTGACACACAAACGGAGGGATAAACACTTCAGTCCCACCCCCCAGTTCACTTTGGAGATGCTCAGACTTCATTTAATTCCTAAGTAGTGTAATTAAATTTGAATGGATCTTAGCTCTTTAACACCAGTGATCAGTGATATTTAATGTTACAGGCCCCGTCCCCCCCTCTGCGTGACACTAAGCCTGACTCACGTGGCTTGATATCGAACGGCATATTTACGGTGGTGTGCTGGACAGGAACGCCATATTGAATAGGGAGCCTCCCACCGCGATGGAGAAAGGGAGCTGCGTTCAGTCACATGTTCAGCCCTGAGTACAGCCCCCCCCCCACCACGGCTCTTCAGACAGCCTCTATTGATTCATTCTCTAGCACTGTCATCCCAAAAATAAATTACTCTTTTATTGAAGTACATGGACAGTTCTGTAGGTTAAATAAGCCTAAACTACCCCCTAAATTACAGGCAAGGAGGCATCAGAAAACAGCCTCTCTCTGCCTGGGGCACTGTAGTTATGCGGCGGCACACCAGCCTTTTCTGTCCAGCTCCTGGCACTGCCAGGGACACTGTGGGTAACTTACCAGCTTACATCCAGGGCAGCCATTTCCATCCAGCTCAGTGGTGCCCCCTAGTGCCAGCGGCAGTCATTTCTGTCCAGCTCAGTGACGCTACCCTAGTGCTAGGGGTAGGGTGGGTAACTTACCAGCGCACACCCGGGGCAGCCATTTCCGTTCTCGCAGTTCCTGATGCGGGAATGGACGCCGCCTCCACACTCAGTGCTGCACTTAGTCCAGGAGCCCCAGCTGGACCAGAGGACGGGTAGGGGGCAGGAGACCTTCTCGTTGCACAGTCTGCCGATGGTCACATGCTGTTAGCACCAACGTCACACCACCTCAGACCACCCGCACGCCTGAGCACTAAGCCCTGCATTTGTGAGTCCCAGCAGCAACTGCATTCACACATCATTAATGTGTCTGCTAATTGGCATCAAGCAGGCTGGTTCATTTATTCATTTTCAGCCTTAGTAAGAGATCATCACAAAGACCCACTGCACTTCCTCATAGGTCCAGGACTGGGGGGTTCAAATCCAACTAAGTAATCCCAGCTGCTCACCTCTCCTCTCGACTCTGTCCCACGCAGACCCGACCCCCGTGTCTGGGTGAAGGATTGTTGCAGGATCGCTGTCGCACCTCAAACCCAATTCCACAGCTGGTGCTGCAGTGGCCCCAGGACGACCAGGGGGTCCAGCCCCCGTTCCTGCAGCACACATGAAGCGTTACTCTTGTACAGGTAAATGCTGTTCCTGGGGTACAGTGTTCCCAAAGCCTGCAGACATGGACTCTGCTCCATGCTGGGCTTCCTCGTGGTGGTAGGGTCAGGATCCATCCCAGCGCCTCCAGGTGGCGCAGGAGGTCTGACGTCTCACCATACCCTTCAGGTTTGACAATGATCCCCAATTCGAGTTGAAAAGCCTAATGAATATATTATGCTGTGCATTCGAATGCGTTTTTCCCACAAGCCTCCGTAAATGCCGGCTTATTCTTGAACGACACAGAGAAACAGAACTGCGAAATCTTTTTCGGTCATCATCTAAAACACATCGAAAGGCGAGGCCAGTGAGGTTCAGGGAGAGCTTTAAGTACATTAAAATTCCTTCAATTTGCCTAAGTGCTTTGTTCTGGCAGGGCTCCGTTTTGTGATTTAATTGCGGCTTCCTGTGAAGCTGAACCCAACCTCAGCTCCCGCTGTAACTTTTAATCTGTCAGGGGAAGGCAGAGAACGCAGAATGCCGGTCTGGACAGAAGAGATCAGCGGAGAAGCGGTACAGGGATGGTCCAGAGGTCTGTTGCCTCACATTAGCGGCCCCCGACGTGGGGAGGGAGTGGAGGTTCCCGGAAGGGCCGAGGGTCTCCCTGGTCACCTCTGGTTATCAGCGGCCTTGCTCGCCTTCTTTGTTCATCCTGCAGGTGCTGATACAATGGCCCCGTCTCTCCCCTACTGCCGTCCCTGTGAACCTGCTCTCCCTCGCTAAGACATGGCTTCTCAACACTCTCGGTAATCAGGCTCCTTAAGAGGGTCACCTGGAGCACCACTGTCCGCCGTATCGTCACCCACGCGCCACTTTCACCTCACCTGGAGCAGTTGGACACCTCCATGGTGGGGCCCTCGCAGTTGCGACCCCCGCAGCGGGGGGTGGGGCTGTCGCACGGCCGCAGGCGGCACAGGCAGGAGCTGCTGCTGTCCCCGTCGTCATGGCTGCAGGGTTGCCATGGAGCCCAGGGCCCAAAGCCACCATTGACAGTTAAGTTTCTCACCTGGGGAATAGACGGGGGACTGACTCTAATCCACCGATCACAATTGGAGACTGATTTTACACCAGAAAGAAAGGAGGGAGGTGTGTTTTCTGAAGAGTTACACTGTAACACACTGTAATACGCTGTAATACAATGAAAAACCAAGCAGCTAAAGCCTCCATCATCATTACGATTTCTCCCACCCCAGAGACTTACTGGACATTCTGTGATGTTCTGGCTCCACTGGCTCATGTTGGAGCTGTCCTCAATGGTGGTACAGCGCCGCTGCTTCCGGTCCCAGCCACAGTAAGGGTCTCGCGCTTCCAGGCACAGCCTGCAGGGGGCATCGGCGGGAAAACAGCATGTGACAGCCGAACACAACAAAAACACATGCGTGCACGCTACGAGCCATCACGCGTGACAAGGCACCAGACAGCGAGAGTGAAACAAATCGACGCAAATGTGCCACAGCGAAGGGTCTCCCACAGCAATTATACGTTCGTGAGCTGTGCAGAAATGGGCTAATTGAGGAGCAATTAAACCTCAAAGGCTGTTAATGAAATGAAGCTGTCAGCACTCAAACCCAGCTGTGGTGTAGGGTGTGTGCAGGTAACGCATGTGTAGTACCAACACAACACACACGCACACACATACACACAGGTTTGTAATTATATCTTTGTGGGGACTCTCCATTCGTCTCTATAGGAGAAACTCTAATCCCAACATGACGACCCTAACCCCTACCCAGTGCTAACCTTATCCAACAATAATGCGAGGCATTTTTAGTTTTTGACTACCTTCACAGATATTTGTGGGGACCTGAAATGACAGGTTTTTATTACGTTGTTGGGAACATTTCTCTGTGTGACACACTGTCTCCACACATTTTTGATGCCAATTACAGATTTTTCAAAAATTGAGTTTCCCCTTGTGAAGAAAGAAAAAACACATCAACATAAAAATAACTAGCTTGGTCCCCACAATGTAATATATACAAACCCCATACACACGTGCACACACACACACACACACACACACACACACACACAGACACACACACAAAGCCCCCTGCTGTGGAAAGAGCCCCTGTCTGGCCACACAAAATGTGTTTCTGCAGCACACTCCAGCAAAACACAGGCTGCGATTCAGGAGGTGTGACGGTGACCCTCCAATCAGCGCCGCGCTACTTCATAATGACTTTGTCACGATCCGGCTCCTTCTTTGTACGACGCCCGCGATATGATTTTGCAGCTCAATTGGCCTGAACATCCCAGAAACCGATTTAGCATATCGTGACAATAAACACTGGTAATAGAATCACCTCACCGAACACGCATTATTTACAGACAAATCAGCACTTTAGACGAGCGAAATTAATGACATTTACGGTAGGCCCTTGCTGCTGATTTAAAGCGTCATTATATCCGGGGATTAGCCTGAGCAAGAGACAGACCCCACGGACAGGGACCTCGGGGGCAATTCATTTACCGACAGACCTGCCCACACTCCATTAATTACGGAAAGCTGAGAAATCATCAGCGCCGAGGCCAGGCCAGGCGGTGCCAGCAAGCGTCCAGGCAGCTCTGAGTAATGCTGCTCTCCTGCAGCCAAAGCGGGGCGTCCTCACGGAAACCGACGCCAAGACCCACGGGGACACGTACTGCGGGTGAATGTGAGCCGCCCGTAGCCACGAGAACGTGAACCAGAAGACGGCCACCGTGCCAGACGTAGAACTAGCAGACACGTATTCGCCCGACCCTAACACCCGAGCACGATTCTCGGCGCTAGACGCCGCACGCCATTCTGCTCCCAGCGGTCATGAGGGCCGATTCATGGTTTTAATGGAGGACGCGAGAAGCTGACAGAGACGGCCGGAGGACGGAGGTCGGCGTGGGGGTGCGGGGAGGTGCCTTGATGGGACTGCTGCGGCGTGTCGTTCACCTCGGGATTACTCACTATGTCAAGCCTGAGTCAGGTGACAAGATGATAAGCCGCTGCTTCGATACCGTAACAAAGAAATGAAGCGGGATCCTGAGGCTCTGAGAGAAGCGCTAACCCACAATACTCATGGGAACTGTGCATTTAACTAACATTTTACAGCAACAGCCAAGGCCTCTTTACAGGCTGGTAAAGGAGATGAGTGATTACCTTGCGTTTTTAATGTGCATCACAAGTGCGGGACTGCACAAGCAGGGGGTGCTGATGAGAGCCCGGAGGGGTCTATGTTGGATCTGCAGCGCTTAGCAGATTGGCCTTATGGTTGGACGGCGAAGTGTTTAACTTCACTAAATTAATTAAATTCTAATTTAAATAATTAGCTGAATTAGGCTCTGGATTAAACTGTCAGATAAAGGAAAATAAAAAAGAAAGGAATGAATAAATCTAGTGATGGGAAAAGCAGATTGAAAAACAACCAGCGCATAAGCTGTGGGAAATGATTCCACCGAACAAAGCAGGATTCAGCTGCTTGTGATGTTCGCATCCAACGAGATGACCTGATCTGTTTGTGTGTAAAGCCTGGATGTCCAGCTCAACTCTGTCCCAGAATCCAGTGTCACCATCTAAAGATCTGAAACACAGGGAACCTGTCACTGATAAGTCAATCATCCCGCTTTTGGATGCCACACAAAGCACCAGCCGCAAATGTCCAGTGAATGTTTATGAGACACGCAGCATCGTGTACCCTCCCCCATCCAAGGTCCCCTCACGGTCTTAGCCGGCACCACATGCTTCCGGAAAGCGAGGATGGGAGGCTGTCGCAATTAGACTGCCACCTTTTTTATGTCACCAGGCCAGTGCCCCCCCCCCACAAGGTGAAATCTGAGGAAACATGTCATCTCCACATGTCATACTAGCTGATCGAGTCAAGAGCCAATAAGCTCATCAGTCAGGAGCCACCCGAAGGAGTCAGCCAATCAGATGACGGTTTCACTGCCAGAATCCCCACCCCCACAAGTTGGTGTAAGTGTCACATTCATCACTAGCCTGGCTGTGGAGCCTTCAGGCCCCTGCCTCTGCTGAAGCCTGTACCCCCCTGAGATGTTCCAAACTGAATGGCTTTCTGCATGGAGCCAACAGCTGGCTGGAACGCGACTGCAACACGAGGACAAGAAAAATGGCCACATAACCTGCCCCCCCCCCCCAGTGTGGCTCATGTTATACTGCAAAGCCAAAAAACCTGCCCTGCATTTCGAAAAGTGTCATCGTCAACGTCAGCTCATCATAGCAAGCTGCTTCTGGCTTGGGGGAGAAGAATGAGCAACTGCCAGACAATCATAACTGGCATCGTCCCTCTGAGGGCTTGTGGCAGGGACAGGGGCGGGGGGTGCGGGGGTGTCGAGAAGACGGGGGCGGGACAGGCCTATGGCAAGTTCACCCAACCTTCAGTGCGAGTTTATGCTGCCGAGTCAAACCAAGACCTTTAACTGTTTTTAGAAAACGAAGACAGGTGCCGTTAATAAAACATGCTTTATTTAATTAGCTGTGAAAATTTAACCAGTGATTTATAACCTGCTTAGTTGTTCAGAGGTTAAGAAGTAATGTAGCAGGAGGGATAAATAGCTTTAGTTATAATTTAAAGGTATACTGCAGTTTTGCCACACAGTGAATAATTATAGCCCATGAGCACTCCCGAATTGGCTAAATTTACACTATGTGATTAACTGAATCAAATGAAACAAGTGGGTTAATTAAGTCTGAGGTCAGTGTAAGCAAGCAGCAGACTACAAAACATCCAAAGACCTGACAACCCCAAGGCTGAGAGGGGGAGAAGATGCACGAGGGAGAATGGGAGGACGTGGTTGAGAGAGCAGGACCAGCAAAGAGACGCGCAAGAGAGATTGGGACCAGTGAGGAGGCGGGTGTGAGAGCAGGACCAGTGAGGAGACACATGAAAGAGAGCAGGACCAGTGAGTAGGTGTGTGAGTGAGAGCGGGACCAGTGAGGAGGTGTGTGAAAGAGAGCAGGACCAGTGAGAAGGTGTGTGAGTGACAGTGGGACCAGTGAGAAGACACATGAAAGAGAGCAGGACCAGTGAAGAGTCACATGAAAGAGAGCAGGACCAGTGAGTAGGTGTGTGAGTGAGAGCAGGACCAGTGAGAAGGTGTGTGAGTGAGAGCGGGACCAGTGAGGAGACACATGAAAGAGAGCAGGGCCAGTGAAGAGACACATGAAAAAGAGCAGGACCAGTGAGTAGGTGTGTGAGTGAGAGCAGGACCAGTGAGAAGGTGTGTGAGTGAGAGCGGGACCAGTG
>JAODKE010000037.1:5349608-5362681 GCA_026779605.1 Mormyrus hasselquistii
AGGAGGCATGTGTAAGAGAGTGGGATCAGTGAGGAGGCATGTGAAAAAGAGCAGGACCAGTGAGTAGGTGTGTGAGGGAGAGCGGGACCAGTGAGGAGGTGTGTGAAAGAGAGCGGGACCAGTGAGGACGCGTGTGAAAGAGAGCAGGACCAGTGAGTAGGTGTGTGAGTGAGAGTGGGACCAGTGAGGAGGCAGGTGAGAGAGCGGGACCAGTGAGGAGACACATGAAAGAGAGCTGGACCAGTGAGGAGGTATGTGAAAGTGAGCGGAACCAGTGAGGAGGCAGGTGAGAGAGCGGGACCAGTGAGGAGGCATGTGAAAGATAGCGGGACCAGTGAGTAGGTGTGTGAGTGAGAGTGGGACCAGTGAGGAGGCGTGTAAAAGAGAGCGGGACCAGGTGAGGAGACATGTGTAAGAGAGTGGGACCAGTGAGGAGGCATGTGTAAGAGAGCGGGACCAGAGCGGAGGTATGTGAAAAAGAGCAGGACCAGTGAGTAGGTGTGTGAGTGAGAGCGGGACCAGTGAGGAGGTGTGTGAAAGAGAGCGGGACCAGTGAGGAGGTGTGTGAAAGAGAGCGGGACCAGTGAGGAGGCATGTGTAAGAGAGCGGGACCAGAGCGGAGGTATGTGAAAAAGAGCAGGACCAGTGAGTAGGTGTGTGAGTGAGAGCGGGACCAGTGAGAAGGTGTGTTTTAAGAGAGCGGGACCAGTGAGGAGGCAGGTGAGAGAGCGGGACCAGTGAGGGGGCATGTGAAAGAGATCAGAACCAGTGAGGAGGTATGTGAAAGAGATCAGGAGCAGTGAGGAGGTATGTGAAAGAGATCAGGAGCAGTGAGGAGTCAGGTGAGAGAGCGGGACCAGTGAGGAGGCGTGTGAAAAAGAGCAGGATCAGTGAGTATGTGAGTGAGTGAGAGCATAACAAGTGAGGAGGTGTGTGAAAGTGAGTGGGATCAGTGAGGAGATACATGTGAGAGAAGGGGACCAGTGAGGAGGAGCATGAGGAAGAGTAGGGCCAGTAAGGAGGTTCGTGAGGGAGTGCGGGACCAGGGAGGAGGCAGGCGGAGAGAGTGGTACCAGTGAGGAGGCACAGGAAAGAGAGTGGGACCAATGAGGAGGCATGTGAGGGAGACTGTGACCAAAGAAGAGGTGCTAAAGAGAGTGGGACCACTGAGGAGGTGCGTGAATGAGAAAGAGTTGGACCAGTGAGTATGTATGGGGCCAGAGGGATTTGCAGGACCAGTAAAAAGGTGCGTGAGAGAGACTGGGACCAATGAGGAGGCACATGAGAAGGAGCAGGACCAATGGGGAGGCCAGTGGTCAGTACCCCCTGGTCAGTGCTGCCCCCCCCCCAGCATCACACAGATTCTAAAACAGCCCTTTTACATATTTATTACACCCTGCACTATAGCAACGACTGACTCAGCACCAATATGCACTGTTTGCCCATGCTGTGGAAACTTCCGGAATGAATGAAAAAGATCCAGAAGCCTTTTCCTCAGCCTGCTCCTGGTGCCCGCTGTGATTGTACCAGCCTGCTGTGTTTTCAACAAGTCCTGGCCTCCATGGATCTCTCCATCCTGTCTTTCAATTTCACCCACACCTCTGTTAGCTTAAGCTGCTGTGAGTGTAGCCAAGAAAAGGGCCTGGTAACTGATGCGCGCGCACACACACACACACACACAGACACACACACACAGGTTTCTAATTATATCTTTGTGGGGACTCTCCATTCATTTCTATGGGGAAAACTCTACTGCCAACTTGATGACCTTAACCCCTACCAAGCTCTAATCTTCACCATAAATAACTATACATGACCTACGCAGATACACATCAAAACACACACACACAGAGCTAAGGAAACACCATACTATAAACCCCCAGCTCCCCTCCTCATGCCCCCACATTGCATACTGGCCAAGCAACCATCACGCTGATAGATGGGCCGGGTGAGGCTCGTCAGCAACACTCAATCTTAGGTTGCCTGATAAAGTGCTCAGCAGCTAAAAAGGTGACATCTGGAGGGGGCGCTTGAGAGCAATCAGAGAATCAAATATAATTATCTAGGTGATAATTTGGGTTTCCCACCACCCAGTGCCACGTGGAGTGGGGCTGCCCCCCAGCCCGCGTCCCTGCACTCACCGCTCTGTCCTGTAGGTGGAGCACCTCTCCAGAGGGATTTTCAACACTCTGTTGTTCAGGCCTACAAACAATGACCTGTCGCTGTGCAAGATCTGCAGGCTCAGGATGGGCTCCCGTGTGTCGGCAGGCAGGAGCTGCATCTCCTCCAGGTAGCAGCCATGCAGGCTGTGATTGGCTGTGGAGAGGGCCTTCAGGATGGTGCCATACTCTGATAGGGGGAAAAAGAGCACCTGTCAGACATCCCGGTGTGAAACCCCGCCCCTTAACACCCACCCGCTGCCCCAGGCACCGCACCTGTGCCAATGTACATGACATGGTAGAGGGTGTCTCGGCCCTGCACGATGTCCACCACCAGCTTGGAGAAGCGCACGCTGTCCTGGACCACCAACGGGTCCACGGAGACAGGCTGCACCACGTCGTTCATGAGGAAGAGGCGCTGTGCGTCCTGCAAGCTGCGCTCTGTCAGGTTCTCATTGGGGCCGCTGTCATTGATGGTTCCGCACTGTGTGGGTGTACACAGCAGAAAGATTCAGAGCAGGCGAACCCCCACGGGCGAATCTGCGAGGCAGATGAGAGAGGCAGCAGCCCTCCGGGGAATGGGGCGCGGATGGATGGGTGGATGTATGGGGATGGATAGGTGGATGGATGGATGGACTTGCCTGGAAATTAGGGATGGGGTTGTGCGTGGCCTGCCAGGTGGAGCGTGGGTTCTCCTGGGTGCGGAACGGTCCGTTGAAGGCTTGGGTGATGGCGCTCAGGTTGAAGGCACAGACGGCCGAGGCCGCGATGCTATTCCTGGGGAGTGGAGGGATGGGGGTCCGTTATTTACACTCCTCAGGAAAGCAGATGTGAGCTGTGTGTGCATTTTCTCAGCGAGAGCTAATTTCTGAGCTGGGAAGGCCAATGCTTCAGCTGCTATGACCCCTACTGACCAAGTACTTTGAGGCACCAGTAATATATACAATATTTTCTATAGAAAAAAACAGAAAATATCATACGCAGCAGGTGCTACGGGCCACAGCGCCCCCTACTTAAAACGAGGAGAGGAGCAGCAACATCCCAGTTGTGCCGGGACATTACGGTTCTGAATCTCAGCCTTCCTTGCTGGGTCTGCAGTCCCTAGCAGCGTAAGCAAACACAGCTGCGCAGACAAGAGTCACCCTGCAGCCTGAGCAGACGTGTCTGTGCAGACAAGGGTCACCCTGCAGCCTGAGCAAACACAGCTGTGCAGACAAGGGTCACCCCGCAGTCTGAGCAGACGCGGCTGTGCGGACACGGTTCACCCCACAGTCGACCGCCCCGGGGGCTCACGGTGGTGGTGAATCACACGAAACATTCATCACCGCCACAGTTCCGAAACACCAGACTCTGTGAGTGCTGCGATAACCTCTCCTGTTCTGGCTTCCTGTCTGGACAGGAAACGGGCTTCAGACACGCGTCTCGCAGCTGAGCCTCTGCGTGGCCGCCAGGATCCCCAGATCCAGCTCACAGGCTGCATGTGGAGTTAATTGGGGCTCCACGGTCCTGGGACTCTGGCCCTGCGCCCACGGCATTAGCAACTCTGCTAATTGGGGCCCGACATAATCAAGGGAGAGGGGGGTGGGCCGAGGGGGGGGGACAGGCTCAGCCTTATTCTTCAAAGCCTCTGGGAACATCTGGCTGGCCTGAGTAGATGGGGGGGCCAGAGGACGTACATGGGAGACGACCTGCGTCCGCAGATGGTGCCCTGGACTGGAAGGGTGCCGCTTGGGGGTGAAGCACGGCTAAGCCTCAAGGGCAGTGCGGGGGCTTTTGCATCTCAGGCTGTTTGTGAGCGTGAAGATAACCGAGTTTAAATACGAGAAGCGGAAATTAAGAGTCCGTGGGAGTCCTGCTGGTTTTATTCTGCATCCATCCCTGTGTGGGTCTCTTCATGCAGCAACACGAGGTTAAAGCTTGGCTAAAGCGCTCCGCTCAAGAAACCCGGATTCCGTGACACTCCCCTCCGAAGGCCATATTTACTCGGGCCTGGGGGGGCTCTGTTGGAGATGCTTCCCCAGAGCCTGGGATAAAGTGGCTTTTAGGGCCGCCTGCTGTCCAGATCCCGCTTCTGGCACTGGCAAGGTGCATGATTTGCATATCGGCAGCAGAAACTGCTCCAGTTGTGCTGTAAGGACAGAAGAAACAGCGGCCCTTGATGGAACCTACGCAGTTTGCCCACTAGGGGGTGCTGCGCCGGCCTCTGCTTTTGGAAGGATTCACCTGCACCATCAGACATTTAACATCCAGACATAGCTACTGTCCTACCTACTGCTTTTCAGATTTTCAGGTGGATTGCAAAGTTACAGTTAGGAGAAGATTGAAATAATTTAGAAATGCTATACACTAAAATCCCGTTATAGTGGACTCGCTATAACGGAATATCATCTATAACAGACAAGGTCTGCTGGTCCCGGCCATGCACCTATACAAACATGCAGAAAAAGCATTGGATATAGCGGACACGCATATAACAAAATTTCACTTATAATGGACAAACAATTTGATTCCCAGGGCCGCATTCAGCCAATTCATTTTTTTTTTAGTTTTGTTCGGCTATAACAGACATGCAGGCTCCACCTACAGGGTGATATCCGGCGCAGATACATAGTCGGGATTATTAATAGTCATGCATCTGCTCAGGTAAAGTTGGATTACTACATGTACAATATAATAATCTATACCACAAGTCTGTCTGCTGGGGTGTGGCATGAGTAAATGGTGTCCTGTAGTTGTGTTCTGGGCATACAGCATCTCTGGATATAACGGACTTTGGATATAATGGACTGTTTTGCCAGGTCCCTTGAAGTCGGTTATAACTGGATTTTACTGTACTGAAAATATCACAAAAGCAAGATTCTGCTATTTGTATGAGTACAGGCATGCAGGAAATCCCACCTTAGAGGGACAGCAACTCCATGCTGGCACGCTAGCTGGTGAATGCACTGTGAATTACCAAGGCTGTGTTCTTCAAAAATAGTAGCAAAAATTCACTGTCACTATTGTTATGGTTCCGTAAGCCTGCCCGAGGCCACCCAGAACGTGAGTGTTGCGTGGGGGTGCGTATGCCTCACCGAGGCGCCCACCCTCGCAGGAAATGCAATATGCAGGCATTCACGATGCTTTGAGCCATTTCCCGCTGAATGAGATGAAACGGGCCCCTGTTAACTGCGGCTTTGGGGGAAGGACTACAGCAAACGCTGCGAGCATTCAGAGCACCCAGGGCGCCACTGTTTACAAGAAAACACTTCTCAGCTGCTCAGAAAAAGAGCACCTTTTCAAGAACCTGCCGGAAGCCTGAGAATGCTTCCAACCGAAAAGGTCTCTGTGTCTAACAGATTTGGACTCCAAGTGCTCGGTCCAAACTCTGCTCCAAATCCAACCACTTCAAAATATTCTAAAGTTACAGGTAAGATACTTAAATTAAAAAGAAAGTTCAACAGGACTTTTTAAATGTAGTCTGGACTGCTGCAGGAGGAATTACCAATGGGGTTTAATCTAATCTAAAGATTATCGTACAGGTGCGTCTTTTCACAATATTATCAAGCTCTCCTTTAAGAACTTCATTACAGGATAATCTTCTGTCTTGCTGTCTTGATGCTGTGGCAATCTGCTGTGAATTGGCTTTTATTTGAGAAACACAGAGTATAAAAGTACAGACGCTCCCTAGGTTACGATGGCCCGTGTTATGATATTTCGACTTTGTAATAGGTAAATGTTTTTCACTTTCAGTATATTATTCAATAAATTACATTGAGATAACACTTTATTATAAACTAGGCTTTGTGTTAATGGTTTTGCACAACTGTTGGCTAATGTAAGTGTTCTAAGCATGTCTAAGGTAGGCTAGGCTAGGCTGTGATGTTTGTTAGGTTAGGTGTACTGTATCAAAATGCATTTTAGCCTTACGATATTTTCACCTTATGACAGGTTCACAGGAACGGAACCCCATCGTAACCTGGGGAGAGGCTGTACTGTATAATGCTTAAGAATGAGAAGATCACTAGGGGCTATTAAGAACATCATTTGAGGATGACAGAGCCGGTGAGCGGAGCTGGGGGTCTCGCGCAGTCCCGCAGGGCCGGGAGGCTACTCACACATTCGTGGTGAAGATGCCGAAGATGAGGTCCTGCTCGGGTAGGTAGAAGGTGCTCTGCAGCTCCTGATAGTAGAAGGGAATCTCTCCGGAGCGGGAGCAGTTGAGGCGCGCCTTCATGAAGGTGGTCCAGGTGTCCTCCAGCAGGAAGCGTCCTCCGATGTCGTTCTTGCAGACGCGCGCCACGCGTGAGTACACCGTCTTGCCGCAATCGTGCTCCACGGCGTTCTCCCGCAGGAAGAAGTAGGTGAAGAGGCCCACATCGTACGCCGAGATGAAGTGTGGCTCTGTGCGCCCGGAAGAGAACGGTGGGGGTTAGGGTTAGCTATATGCCAATTTGTAGGCAGGAATGAGGAGAAAGCTTCAGCTGGGAGACCACGGGGGCCCCAGGACTATTTCCCGAGTCACTGACGACGCCCCAGGGTCTGGGCTGGGCTCAGAGCGGCCGACAGAGGGCTGGCCTTCCCATTTTTCATACAGCCAGAGTGTTTTACAGCCCGTCCCTAACAGGAACAAACAGGGAGGTGTTCCTGGCGCTGAGCCTGAGCCTACAGGGGCTGCGGCGAACCTGAGAGTACATCTTTTGTAATGTGTCTATCTGAGGAGGCCGCAGTCAGGTGATTGAGAGCAGCACCGCAGGAAAACCATTACAACCATTCAGCTGCTGCTTTAAAAGCCGAAAACCCTTAAAGACGACAAGAAGGAGACCAGGAAGAAGATGGCGGCTGGCGTGTTACCGACAGCGACTGTGAAAGTGAGAGAGCCTCTCGCTGCTCTGGGAAAGGAACAGCCATCCCCAGAGATGCCAGAGCCAGCCCCCGCACCTGCCCGCCCCCCTTCAGCCAGGTAAATCGGGGGCAGAGTGTTTGACCTTTTCAGCCATCACCAGGCAGCCTCTGCTCATGAGAGACAGACAGACTGTCACCGGAGACAAACAGGACGTGATCTGAAGGCCTGCAATGTGAACGGAGGGGGTTTTTAAAGGCGTAAACGCAGAGTGGCGGAGCCATTTCACCAATAAAAGAAGTGTAGAAGAATGCGTAGGGCAGAGCGGGGAGAGTCTGGATGGGGGGGGGGGAGCAGAGCATGGAGGGAAGGGGTGCAAATTAGCGATGGGCAGAGCAGGGTGGGCGGGGCTTCAGCGTGTGCTTTCATCTGTGTTCAGGGGTTTGCTCAAATGATATTAACTCTGCTTGTTAGACTGATGATTTCATGCTTTATTTATAGTTTGCAATTATCATTATTATAATTATTACCAAATACTTTTGATTTCATACAACTTATACAGATATAGTTCTGATGTAAATAACATCACTGTTATGACTGATCGTGATGCATATCACGCCTTAATATACGGTTTTAATCCATGTGGCCCTGGATGCAACTTCAGCCTGTGAGAACGTTCACCTTGGGTGTGGCAGAGACCTCAGAAGAAGAGAGTGCAGCCTGACAGGCAGGAAGCCAGGCAATGATCCCTAGGATCATCAGGAATCCAGGGAGGTACCTAAAACCACCTGTGAAATCCAGCTGGCTGATTATTATTATCAGTCACTTTCAGGATAAGCCAGATGTCCTGTGTTTACTTGCAGGAGAGGTCAGGGCTCGGCCTTAGAAAGTGGGGCTTATCAGAATGACACTGGTTAGACTCATGTCCATAAGCATGGGGGGCGTCACAATCATACAGGTGACCTCCGACACCCTTCACTTGGTGTCTCCCTGGGGCTCTCTGATTTTCCTACTCTGGCTAGTGAAAAAATGTCCCCATATCGTAAAATGTAGCAGGTTTTTATCACATTATAGGGAGACCTAGTCCCCACAATGTAATAATTACAAACACGCACACACACACACCTCTCTCAGATCTGTCACAAACATTGTGTGTCTGATCGTAAACCTACAAACAAACAGCAGCAACTTGCACCTGCCTTCAGCTGTATTAAAATTTCTGTTTATATTATGGTGCTAAAATTTCTAATGTACAGGGTTTGAGGCTGAGGAAGGATCGATGCCCATCTCTCTACCTTCAAAGGATCTGCTGACCACCTGCAAGGCTTGGTGACTAATGTCAGAGATCCTGGACTAATTAGTGATGATAATTTTAGGATCAAAGACAATGAAAGCTTACTGTTGTATTCTGAAACCAAGACAACAGTCAGAGCAACCAAATAAAGGACACTGCGTGTGTTTATGTGCTTGCCTGTGCGTGTGCCACTGTGGTTTTTGTAATTATTATATTGTGAGGATCAGATTTCCCCACAATGTGATAAAAAACTTTTTACCTTGAGGGAACATTTTTAGGTCCCCACAAAGATAACCTCAATTTTAAAAGAATCTGTGAATGCAATCAAAACACTAAAATTCTGCAACTTTGTTTGGTTACCTATGGTTACGGCTGGGTCGAGGTTAAGATCATCATAGTTGGGATTGTGGTTATACCTGTAAAAATGAATGTCTCCATAAAGATATTAATACTTTTATATTAAGACTGTGTTTGTTTGTATGTGTGTATACATGTGTCGGTTCGCCTCGTCCTACAGACGTCCACACACCGTTAAGCCACTTGGAGTTGTACTGCGCCGTGCGCAGGGGCGGCATGCTGCCCAGGCTGCGGTAGATGACCGGGTCTCGGCCGGAGAAGTCGATGACGGTGGCGGCATACAGCTCGCCCTTCTCCGTCACCACGGCTGTGGAATTGTGGCGCGGATCGTAGGGGCAGCGTGCAACACCGTTGACCCGATCCAGCACGCGGCTCAGGTTACCCACCTGGAAAACGCGGGGAAGAGCAGGGGGTATTACTGCCTGTACACGGGGGGGGGGGGCTTTGCATTCCACTGAGACACTAATTGTGATCTAATTGTTCAGTGATTTAATTAATGTAATTATCTCACATCTTGTGAACAACTTGAAAAACCAGAAAAATAACATTCACGGTCTAGCGGTCCAATCTCAAACCTTAACCATAAACCTGGCCCAAACGCAAACCCAAACTCTAACACAAATACAGACCCCAAACAGCAGTCCCTCCAGTGAGTAAGCAGCACTGACAGTGAAGCAGCCCTCAGAGAACACATTTGTTCTGCTCTGTTTACATCGCAAACAGATCTTCCTGAAAATCCATAAACCTTCCCGGCTTCAATGTTTTCAAATAAATGAATACGCCTCTGACAGCTGAGCGATGCTCAGCAGCGGGCTGTACCCCGGAGATCCGGTCCCAGGATTTACCATGAGATTCCGGCCCTTTAAATGTGTACCATGGCATGCTCTGCTGGCTACACTGGCCCCCCCACATCTGGCAGAGACGGCCCTCACCTGTCGCGTGGTGCAGACGGGCAGGAAGGCGTTGGTACCACAGGTGAACACACGCTTCCCATTGATGAGTAGCACCCGGATGTAGTTCTGGCACTCCACCTGCGGAGGGAGTCATCCACAGGGATTAACTGTCAGACCAAAAGCAGCCAACCAGACCAAGGTGGAGCTTGGAGGTTTATGGATATTTTCCTGTGTGTTGAGTAAGATTATTCTACAAAGCTATAAACATTATTGTCAGACTTTTTCATCTGGAAGATTAATGCATGTTTATTTTGTACATGAAGACAACTTTTGGCTCTTAATAGATTTTGAAGCTGGTCTTCGTTCTCTTTGCCTGCATCAGTACATACGTATCTACAATGATATACAGCTAATATTGCAGCTCTCCCTGTTTCATCTCCCATGACAATACTGCATCACAGTGAATCCCCAAATTGCTGAAGAGATTCGCCTTCTTGTTGTGGCTCTCATGCAATCAGAATGACATACAGAGAGCGAAACCATGAGGCAGTAAACATCTGGAACCACAAACTGCATTTTCCCCTTGCTGGCTAAATGAGGGGACAGCATTAAACGTTACCTCCGTCTTTCCTTTACTCTGACAGGACCTCCTGGTGTCTTCGTCTGGGCCCCATTCTGTTGCCTAGGAAACCAAAATAAAGAAAAGGGATGCATTCCCATTCCAGTTTTAGCCTCCAGTGTACAGCCAGACTGTACGGTCAGTTCGCAGGTATTATTCAGCTATCTATGTTAATATTGCACTTGCCCAGCCTTACTGAGGATGCACCCTTACCTCAGACTGTTTACTATGCTAACATGGCAATAAGTGGGCCACTGCCTCGAAGAGCCAGGCGACTAGATAGCCAGCAAACCACATGTCATTTGCATATAAATGCAAGCGCTTCTTATCATTCAAGTGGAGCACAGCAACACCCCAGCCCCCCACCCCTGGCCCCCAATTATATTTCTTTTAAGTGTCCCGTGTTTAATTATGGATGCATCACCAAGGCTAACGTTCTCCCTCGTCTAATGAAGGCATGAGCTGCCTCAATAGTGTTTCTGAAGTCTCTACATCTCCCGGCCTCCCTCTCACGGGCTATCCTTCATGTTTACGTTTACACATCAGCTACACGCCCACCATCCAAGGCTAAACATACCATCCCAGCCCTCTCCGCCACACGGCCATTATGCTCCCAGTATCCCGGGCTAGATGTGTCCAGCACACTACCTTGGACTTCATCGCATACTACAAAACACAGCCTGGAGCCAGGAAGCAGATCAAAGGACGGGGCAGAAAGGAGGAGAAGACCATTGATCAGCTCAGTGCATCCAGGAATTGATCACCACGCCTTTTGAAAGTCAGTGCCAGGCGGCCTATACTGAGTACTCACCACTGCCTTTGAGCTACCCGACTAAGGGACTCTGTTCAATTAACCTTCTTCACTCAAAGATAAACAGTGAGGGAAAACGAGCTCAAGCAGTTAAGGCTCACGCCAGAGTCATGTTTGTGCAGGATTTAATTAGTGTCCAGACTATATTTACACTGCGCCCAGGGGAAAGGAGGGCATCATAATGGGTGGAAAGCGTAGCTCCTCATTTCATCCGAATCAAAATGAGTTTAACAGTCCTGCTTTTGTATCTTTTATAACTGTGTGTGACGACGCTAAGGGCAAACAGCATTAGCTGCCTGTAGTTTGTCAGCCCACAGAATGCAAAACCAACTCGCTTTTCACCGGGTGGGTCAAACGTCCTGTCGCCCCACAGCCACATCAACTGCTAGTCAGACGCCCACAGGGCCAAAAGCGGAACAGCACATGGCGGTCTCTTCCAAAGGAACACGCTGGGAAATTCTACAGTGTGTACAGTGAGGAGAAGTGGTGACTGCAACAGAAGAGCTGTGGGCTCATGCTGGGGGTGGGGGGGGGGGGTCCTATGATGGGGTAATGGGCTGGGAAAAAATGGGGAAAAAACCTTGTAATGCCAATCAGGGCCACACAGCAGCTTGGGAGTGTGGGCTGTTTGTGTTTTGTTTTCAGAGACGGAGCTTTTGGGATAGAGAGAGGAAATACCTTTGGGGTGACTCATCAGTTAGGCAGTTGCCATAGTATCGGCGAGGATGCGGGGTTTAATGCAAAGCCCCAGAATGCACGTGGACCAGACGGCCTGGGACCAGCGCCGAAAGAGACTCTAGGCAGCCATTCAGCCACAGGGCTTCAAACCTGCGACGCACTTGAAGCTTATGTTGTCAGTGTAGCCTGGATCGATCGGAGGGTTTGGCTTTCTCAAGTCAGAGGTGATAAATCCTCAGTGACAGGCATGGCGAAAGGGCCAGGGGGTTGTGCTGGACATTACGAAGGCTGGTTTCCTTATACTACTTAATATGAATTACTGCTGCTTAGAAAACGGAACTTAAAACAAAAAAATCTCAACTTCTGTAACGATCCAATAAGTTGGATTTTTACAGTCACATTATATTGTTATTGAAGGAAAATAATTCCTGATACTTTTCTACATTTTCTTAGGCTGCCAAAGTGAGATAGGGCATTTTTACAGAACTTCCACTTCAATTCCAGAGCTCACATGAGGTTGTCAATCATTTGGTAGATTATGCTCCTGGGTGACAGAAGCGTTTACCTCCCAATCCAAATCCATTCCATTAGCTGTTACAAGAGATTCCATTTGCACATAACAGCCCGCTGTCCCTCTCGTGCCTTGGACCTGTGCGTGGCATCCAGTCAAATTCATACGCAGCAGGAATTGCCCTCTCAGACATGCTGATGTTTTTCACAGGAGGGAAGCGTCAGAAAATGCGGAGGAAAGATGATGCTTATTTTTATACCAGATTCCTCACGAAAATAAAATGTCGAGAGAAAGTATACGGGGGATTAGAGTAGAGTACAGTTTTCGACTGACTCCTTTAGCTAGCGATAAAAATACACACATGTTCCTTTATTTATCATAAAAATACAACTATTACAATTGATCAGGCACCTGGCCTGGGTCTCCAGAAAGAGATCAGAATAAAGGCCAGGCAGATACCTCCTCCTCCCTTAACTCACAGCCATAGGTTCTCTCAGCTATTAACACCAATAACTAACCCAGCAAGGCGGTTGATCATGGCACATCAAGTCCCCCTCCAAAGACCAAGCGAGCAGACGGTCTCGGCCCACGATGTTTCCCAAGGTCCCTGAACTTCAACGGGGCACCGCCCCTCGACCTCTAACCAAGCCCCCAGTTCATGGTCCTGCTCAGACCCATTCAGCACAGGCTTGATGGATGTGACAGGACTCCCAAAGGGGCTGGGCATTGTCCCCAAACACTGATCCCCACGCAGGGGGGATCAGAGCCCCCTCAGCCCCCTTTTATGGAAGTAGGCTGGCTGGTTTTCAGATGGAATCAGTGTAGTACCCCCCCCCCCCCCCCCCCCCGCCCCCCCCCCCCCCCCCCCCCAAATGGGGCATTGTGCCCCCGTAAAACCGGGCAATTTTTTGGGGGGGGAGTGGGAAGGG
>JAODKE010000037.1:5370272-5386139 GCA_026779605.1 Mormyrus hasselquistii
TGAAACATTCTGTACGAGTATATATATATATATATATATATATATATATATATATATATATATATATATATATAAAAATAAAGGAGTCAAAAATGCTGGACCCTTGACCTCTCAGTCATAGACAAGCTGGGTGCTGGGAGTCACTGACCAGGCTGTGTGATGGATGAGGTGTAGTGAGAGTGGAGGTTCAAGTAGCATGGCCAATAAGGAGTGTACACAAAAGGAAAGGACGCTTATCGGCACAAACCCAAGACTAACATTGCATCAGTGAGTGAACCGGCGTGGCTCAGTCTGACAGAAACACTAGCGGTGCCGCGCGAGCTCCCAAAGTCACGATGCAGTTACAGGAATGCATTTGGTCAAACTGTCACGCTTGCCAAGTGGCTTCTCGTAAACTTAGATTGGAGTAAAATTTTACAATTAGGTAGCACATAAAACTCCAAAGTGGAGCAACGCTGCTGAGTGCAACAGACAAGCCGGCGTGGAAAAGACTAGTAAGATAACTGACACGTCTGCCCAGCTGGTGCTTACTCACTCTATTAAGGGCTTCTTAATGTTCTCTTAACCCAAGGGCCACATTGGTTGAATGTGTTTCAAACTTCATCTCCTTCTGTTGGCATCCTGCACAAAGAGCCGGCCCACGGAAGCCTTCATGCCTGGCCTTTAGACAGAAAGATGCTGACGGATTCCTCAACGGAACTTTGAAACTTTGATAAAAGAACCCTTTCACACATGTACTGTGAATCGCAAGGCCTTACAGAAAAACCTAATCAGACCGTGATGTCCAAATACCCGTGGATCCCAAAGCGACAGATGATCTGCGTCGGACCGGCACTGTGTAAACTGAGCCGTCTATTATGCTGGGAGTACCCTAGTGCAGTCTCAACGTACCAGGAATTAGGAAGTGACTTAATTAAGGCGACAATTGACAGAAAAGGAACAACTAAACAGCAATGTGGCGGCATTACAGACTGACCTCAGAAAACGTGACAGGCTTGGGGGACTACATCAGAGACTCACTCACCACATGATATCTGTACTGCATTCTGGATGCTAATTACAATGGCTTAACGTTAATTAGCTGTCAAGCACACTCGTCCAACGTTCTCCCTCAACTTGGTCTTGCCAAGTCGTGTCAATTAAACCTATCTGCTGACAGAAAACTTGCACGGAGAGAAATAAAATATTTGTGACTGAATTATGGCTGGCAACCTTGGGAAAGAGTCCCAACAAATGGTCTGCGCATCACAGGCTATAGTCAGCTAGTGGGTTATAATGTTTACTTAATAGATTTCAGGAGGAGAAACAATATTGGCAGAAAGATTTTCCTAATTAGCATTATAATCGTGTCTCTTGTTTGCTCCAATATCCTTTGAAGCGTAACTGTTAATGAAGGACGAATATTTGAGACGCATATCATATCAGGGACACTGCCACCGTTGGCAGGGCTCTCTCTCGCTGAGTATTCCAGCGTCAGGTGAAATCTGCTTGGGAAAACGGGGATCTGTCAGACCAGTGGTCATGAAGGCGTCACTAAGATGCCCAGGAGATCCCAAGAGACACCAAGAGGTCACGGGACGGGGCACACCAGTGCAATATGGGCATTTTTGTAACCCCATCAATGTCTGTTATTCGTAATGAATTCTTATTTCAATGCAGTTTGATCTGTACACTGTGCTTTCGAGGCTCAGCTACAGGCCAATACAACAGCTCAGGCTGTTCTACAGAGGGAACAACACAGATTCTACTAGCTTTCATCCTGTCCTCAGCCTAAGGCGGAGTGGTGACTTATTGACAGCCCTCAGTCTTTTTCTTAGAGCCTCTGTGGCTGCTGGTACAGCATTTTCCTTCCAGGACGGTTCGCGTACCTTCCCGCTCGCTCTCCTCTGCACGAGAATCCCTGGAGGCCTGTGGGATGGGGGTGGGGGTCTCTGATTGTCTCACAAAGGCACCAAGGCCAAGCACTGGGCAGCGAGCCTCAGCGACGCGGCAAATCCGATTTCTCCTCCAGAGTGCTCACTGACAATGGGACAGGGGGACGGGGGAGGGGTTGAAAGCGGTGGAATCTGGAGGGCAGGGAGAGGGTACGCTCCGGGTATTTGGGGGGCAAAGTCAAAATATTCACAGGGCAGAGAATGGGGAGGCTGAAGTGTGACAAACAACCAGTGAGGATAATTTTTGGACGAGTCAGTTCGACGCTTCGGCTTTGACTTTAACCAGAGGAGTATGGTCGCTACCAGCGCCCAGAACCAGAAACAGCAAACGTTAACAAGAAGGGTGTAATAAAGCAGGTTGAGCTAATTATCCTCAGTAGCTACATATGGTCATCAGAGTAACCGACAGCTGCTGGCCTGAGACGGGGTGCTGGTAGAGCGACCCCCTGAAATCGCAGTGGGCTCTGCTGTTCCCCCAAGCAACTCTTATGAAAAGGCCCACGAGGCCCATCTTGTGATCCACGAGGATTATAGTGGTGCGATGCGCGGGTGAGGGACTGGCTCCTAGTGCTGGGCGAGCGGCCATTTCTGTTTAAGCACCTGTCCTTCGCCGGTAAACCCAGCATTCATCCTGAGGGTCCCACACCTGCAGCATGTCTGCTATCATGCAGTTAGCTAGAAAAAAGACGCCGGTGTCACGAACCACAGAGAATTTACACGCAAGGACATCCTTGAAGGGACAGTTACCAGACAGTGACCAGGCTTTAGTGATGAACTGAAATGCTACATTATTAATGAACCGCCCCTCCCAGACCCCTCCGAACCTGCAGTTGCGACCCCTTCACCAGCAGCAGCTCCTCTGAAACATCCAGGGTACGAAGCCTCACAGACAATGCGTGTGCCCAGACACCCCTAAACCCTTCCTTTGACACAACGTGTCGACAGACCCCGTGCCACGCGGCATCTCGCCCCAATCCTATGCTGCCGGTGCCTTAAACGGCGGGAGCAATAACCGGAGCAACGTGACCCGGCTTGGCCCAAGAAGCCATCCCATCCTGTGTGGGGGGCTGCAGCTCCTCAAAGCGGTCGGCAGATTCACATCCGCGCTTCATTAATCTGGCTGAGAGTTACACACGCGGCACAAACACAATAATGCTAAGTAAACAGTGATTAATGCAGCCGCAGCTGCATTTAAAAATTATAAATAACGCCTATAATTAGCTCTCTGTGCGAGCGAATGCTCGTGATGTTCACTGCTTGGAGGAAGAGCGGGACATGAGGGGGTGGTCAGAAAGGGGCGGGGTGAGGATGGGTCCGGAAGACAGGACTGGCTGACATTTGAGCATTTCAGCAGTCTGTGAAGCTACTCCTGACTCTCTAATCCCGTTAGCAATGACCCAGAGCTGCCCCTCATTCACCAAACTATTATCCTCACTGGACCTCAGCTTTGCAGAAGTGCCTTAAATTTAATAAATGGTTTGAAATAAACTGGATTTAGGTTTTTTTTTTTTAGCATTTCATAGTACACTGACAAGCCCACACAAGCCACACTGTACAGCCAACATCCTGTCTCTGTTAGACCCCTGCAAATAGATCAGCAGTACTTCTTCTTCATGTAAAAGTAAAGGCAGTACAGCTAAAGTCAAATGGGAATGATTTGTCCACCTCATGCCAGTAACTGCAAGTGACCAATGAGCAGGGACATGACCAACCAATGAGTGACTAACAAGAAAGCTTGCCACCAATGAGAGATCAATGAGCAGGGACATGACCAACCAATGAGTGACTAACGAGAAAGCTTGCCACCAATGAGAGATCAATGAGCAGGTTTGCTGGTTCTCATGAGCCCTGGTCCATTGGCCCTGTATATATTCTCCTAAGGAAAATATAAGGATACCTTCCATGAAATACTTGGGAATACTGTGAAACAGCCGCTGTTGAAGCAGCTGCATAACCGGCCGCTTCCCTCCAGCGGCAGATCAATACTGACGGCATTTCCAGGCACAGGCTCACAGCAGGAGCCATGATAGCTGCCAAAAGACAGATAGGTGCACAGCAGAGGATGTCACTTCACAGGTAACCACTCGGTGGCTCGACGGCGCCCGCATAACAGGGACACATATCAGCAGACATGCCATCACAGGGGCACCAAATTACTCCACACATTCAATGTGGAATTTCTGGCACAATATGCAATTGCACTTAAATCATTGTTTCCTAAGCATTGTATTCTTAACAGATAGACCTGACTCAAAATACAGGGAAAATATGAAATTCTTCTGAAATCAGACCAGAGGTTGTACAACAAAGAGAGTTTACTGGGTTATCGAGGTTTCTTGAGGCTCACTTCCAAGTTTTGTGCGCTGTGAATCATAGCTCAATTTTAAATAGGATATATTATCACGGTAATTGTCATACTGCAAACCTAATCGGGGGCAGCTGATGGCTTGATGGTTAAGGAAGCGCACTTGTAAGCAAAAGATTGCAGGTTCAAATCCCCCACCAGCAAGTCACCACTGAGGTACCCTGAGCAAGGTACCATCCCTAAGCACTACTCCCTTCTTTTTATGGTTTAACCCAACACCGATATTTGGTCCCGGCAGATTAAATTTGCTAGGGGAACAGGAGTACAGACAACAAAATATGCAGTGCGGGGCAGGGGCAGGTATTACTTACTTCCTACTTATCAAAGGGCGAGTCCTAGTGTATATCGTTAGCTCTCAATGCCGACACCGCCTCTTTTATATGAGTAGGCATTGACAAACCACGATTCAACTTACTGCGTTCATAACGCTGTTCGCAGAAATCAGGGCTAGTTAACCTGATTCTATCGCATTTAACTCCAGGTATGTAAAACTCACTGCACTCGACTGGATGCTATGAGCCAGACAAAAACAGATTAGCCTAAACGCGAAGAGATGTGCGTCACGCAATGTGAACATAAGCGTGAGGATAAACATAAAGCACGAACACTCGTTCCCTCACAGAGGCCTAAAAAAGCCCCGTCTATCTGCCGCTGACTGATGCCACAAGTGTGGCCTCATAAGATGTCGCGGATTCTCTGTGAAATGTTGCTCCTGCTGGAATATTTGGACACAGGGGTTGTTTGCCGGCTGGAAGCACAAGCTTGCCTAAGCAGAGCAGGTGACAGCGCCTTGACTCACCTTGGAAGGGAACGACGGGATGTTCTTGCCTGGCACACTCCTCGGGGGGCTGAGTGGCTGGCGTGAGCGAGGGAGGTGAGGAAAGCAGGGGCTTCTGGGAGCGCACCAAGGGGGAGGAGAGGAAGAGCAGCAGCAGCAGGAGACGGCGGGGCCTGGGTGGGCCGGCGTCCTGCTGCAGTGCGGTCATGGTGGAGCCGACTGCTCCTCTGGCTGGCAGGCTGGTCCTTCAAAGAAGTACCTGTAGGGGGCGACAACGAGGCTCGCGAATGACGATAGGTAATGGTGAGAACCAACCAACCTCTAAAACTACCAGACATGCCCAGCTGCCATCCCAGAGCTTAATTTAAGCTCACCGCTCTTTACTACTGCATCAAAGTCAATGTCAGGAGGTCCCTAATGTGCCAGAAAGGTCACACACACTCACATCATTAAGATACAGAAAGTTTGCGAATGAAGTGTCCCGCCAAGTTCCTCTCCAAGCCGGACCATCAACGAAACAGCTGCCTACACATTCACTTCCCAGCCTCGTCAATGCAGCAAGCCTTAATTATACATTATGTACCAATACCAAATAGTTGATCCACTGCAACGTACCTTAACATCGTCAAATGTCCATTATCTTTCTAAAAGCTGTCAAAAATAGCAAGTAAATGAGGAGAGTACACAGAGCTCAGAAGGAACTGTGCTCCGCGGCAGCGTTTCGGCCAACCCTGAGTGCTAAACGGGCGGTCGCACAAACACTTGGCCGGCCGGTTAGGGTGGAAGGGCTATCGGCTTGAAGCTGCAGCCATTTTGCCTTCAGGGTTGAGGGAAAATTCACGGCCGAAGAAAGCAACACTCCTTTTTCTTATTCGGCTGTGGTTCTGAAAGGTCTGTAATCAGGTTGTCAATCTTGTTCGATGGGCCAATTATGAGCCTTTCAGGCTGTTGTTTCAGGCAGATCCATAACAAACATGATGATGAGAATGACAGAAAAAGCCGCAGGATACGAGGGCTGAATTCAGTAGGCGCTGCATCCCTGGTGCAACTCTGTATGGACCTTACTGCCGCACACAGCCTCCTCTCAAACAAACAAGACGGACACAGGACAGGTCCATTCTGCAGCTGACAAAAAATGATGTTTCTCTGGACCGATCAATGGGGACAACATAGACGCGTGGGATACCTGATAGCTCACCTCAAGAAAGGGGTTTCAAAAGATGTCGAATGGCTGAGAGAACCCTAATTACACCTGAAATGTGGATGGACACCCTCACTGTAATGATGACTGTTTGACAATAGCCAAACATCTTATATTTACCATTCTGCACAGGGGAATCTTCCTAACATGAAAAGTATTCATGCCATTACAGTCGTGGCTGAGCTACTCAACTAACAGTAAATAATTCATGGCCCATTACTGCATGCTTAAAATTTTCACAGCAGCAAAAATGCTTATGGTTCAGTACTGCAAGTGTCGTCCTTCTTAATTGGATAATAAATAGTCCTGGATAAGTGGTACAGCGAGAGTCCCTGCCAGCTACCTTCCGTGTTTTTACGCCACAAGCCGTCGCTAATTAGCCAGTGGAACGCTGATGTGTGATTCTTGTCAGCAGTGCCAGTCCACACGAGACAGTGTGACGAGAGCTTGTGCTCGTCTCCTGCTCAGTAGCCTGAACCGGAACAGCCGTATGAATGTGACACACGCAGATGCAGCGTTCCGGGGCTCGCGATGGCTGGCGATACCCGTGAGCAGGAGGTCACAGCCCTGCCCACGGTCCCAGCATCTGAGGGGGCCCTGGCTGAACCGGCATCTGTAGAGGTGCACGATCGCCCCCCAGAAACAGTCTGTGATGTGTGAGTATAGACTCGGGCTGTTATTAGCTGGGATTGAGTTGATCACTGACACCTGCAGTACTGAGGGAAGCCTACCAGGAAAAAACGAGTGGAGTTTGCACACAAGCAATAACAACACACAATGGGGGGTAACAGCAATGTAGGCACACATAGTCCAGTAAAAGCTCCCCACACAGGGTCTGGAATTCAAACCTTTGCTTTACACTACGGATACCAATGAGTAGCCATGGCGACAGCATTTAGGAACCTGAGTAAAGCATCCAAGTTAGGACCTGCTGACTATCCCCGGAAAGCACCCCTGGGAGAGCGCCCCCCCCCCCCCGCAACTTCTATCCAACAAACAGGGCCCATTTTCCTGCTCATTTCCCCAGAGTGAATCGCCAAGGGAATGCAGCCAATCGACAGGCTCCTCCCCTTTTATGGAGCCCATGTTGGGGGGGTCAGATGGTGTCCCCACTGGGACTTCCCGGTTCCCGAATTTAGTGCTACCCTCAACTGCTCACCGCACCAGCCCAACAGGGGCACAGGCGACTCGAAGGTGCCGTTCGGCAGAGGTTGATTTCTCTCAACACACCGTAAAACCTGGAGCGCAGCTCTCCAGCAAAAGACGTTTCCATCCCGCCTGGCCTTTGCGTGCTGCGCCCTTTCACGCAGAAGGTAGCTTTCTTCCCTCACTCAGGGGAATACACTTAATTACAGCTCAATGGAAAATTGCTCATCTGAATCGTATCTGAATCAATTAGATGATGATTAAATTGCTTTTTGGCCCATCAGGGCCTGAAGCCCACAAACATGACATCTTTCACATCAGAAGAGTGACTGACTGTGTTTTACACAAACCTACATGTCATGTTGCTTCTTCAAATTCTCCTCTAAATTAAACTACAGCAATCCTTCATCTCAGCTACAGTAGTACTGATTCTATTCCTCAGATAAATGCATAAATGATAAATTCAAAACATTATTTGATTTGTTATTCTCCCTGTGTCAACAACTTCATAATTACACATATGAAAAGTCTTCTGCTGGGAGTACACTTTGGCAAACGTGTCATTCAATTTGAATATCAAAACAATATTAGCGCTACTGTTATGAATCGTGCTGGCAGAGTGTAATTTGATTTGGAAGGGCAAGAACAAAACGGCTGCTCCATGCACTCAATTAGACCGAAAGAAGAAGAAGTTGCAAATTGGTTAAAGGACAGACTAAAATCTACATTTTTTAAAGTAGAAACCTAAATTAGTCCTTTTTAAGTGACGCAAACTGTAACTGTATGAGCGTCATCATGGTTACAACCTACGGCAAAATATATTTGGGGTCAAATGGGGAAATCACTTGCATGTTTATAACCCAGCAACAGAGGCACACTCATGTAGTCAGTGCCCCCTACTATTTTGTACCATGGTGCATATTGCAATTTCGGTGGGGGGGTGTCAGTGTTGACGCTACACTATAAGTTGCTGACCGGGGTGGGGCAAACATTTGGCTTCATTCATCCCTCTTTACTTTTAAATTATTATGTTGTGCCCCTCCAAAGTGTGACAGGATAGCGACGGTAAAAGTTGGCAACTGCGAAGTGGTGATAGTAAAAAAAATCTTACTGATCAAGGTTAGTCAAGGCCCCTGGGCTTCAGCCCAGGCGAACCCGTGCATTAAAGCACCCCTACCCGATCTTTGGCCAGAAGAAGGTCAGCGCCACCTTCAGCGCTGGGGGTGGAAGGACACCCACGCCGAGTGCGAAGCAGAGCGCTCCTGTGTGTTTTTGAGGACGCACATTGTATACAGGCTATTCCAAAGGCCACCCCTCCCTCCCAGGCATGGCGTGCTGTGCGTGTCTGACACCCCCTGCGTGCACACACACGCCCACAGATTACAAACACCGTTTCTTGATACGCTCTCCTGCCTCATGGGAGCAGAGGACAGTGCAGATATGGCCTAAACATCGGGGAGTGTCAGGTCATCATGGTCGAGCTCCCGCGTCTGGCTTCCTCGTTGCCGGGTCACACTCAGCTGGACACCTGAAGTGTGAAAAGACTTTGGAGCCCCCAACACACACACACACACACACACACACACACACACACACACACACACCACATAGTGGCATTCCCTCAGTAAAGTCTGAGGAGCTTTGGTTTGGTGTACGACACCACATCCCCGCAGGACCAAAACCTGGTAAATTACCAAGTCCAGGCTGGCCCAGCATGGTTCAATAAATTCCAGCACAGCCATTATGAAGAATAAGTACCCAATCAGCAGCAACAATATGAGGAATAAGTATCCAATCAACAGCAGCATTAGTATGCTCTTCAACCTTAAATCCCTGTACCTGCAATCATCTGAAACAAGGTGAAGCAAAATTTTATTTTAGAAATCTCACGTTTCCTTCAAGGATATTCATCCATCCATCGAGCTGTTTTCCAGAACACCCAGTACACGCGAGACAGGATTCCAGTCCCCAGCCAGCATCTCACTTTATTTGTTTATTAAACCATGGCGTAAAAATTTGACTTTTTTTTTTTTACCATTTATAGAGCTGAATAATTCATAAAGCCCAATCAAAGGCATGTCATTACACCCACAACCTTCTGGGCATCGGCCCAGTCCCTAATCTCAGGGTACTGCAGTATGTTCTCCTCTGTGGCGATGTAAACCTGCCTTTCAGTCACAGGCGCAATATTTCAGCCAACCCCCCCCAACAAACACAGACACACACGGTGTGGGCGGTACACCGGTGCCACACTCATTACCGGTGTGTTTGGATTTGCACTATACAGGTAACACCGCGAGAAGTCAAGAGCCTAATTATACAACAGGCAATAAAAAAATCATTTTATTTTCTTCAAAGCATTTAGTCAGAATACTTGTCCTTATATGGTACATATAACCAGCTTATCTGCGTTGTGTGAATTTTCCGTTAAACGTACTCAGATGCCGTATCATGACAGCAATTTAACAAGTTCAAAATAAACAGATTTTGTGCAATTATACACATTAAACAAAAATACAATTACATATATATATATATATAGTATATATATAGTAGCTAGCACATTTAAAAGTAAAACATATTAGCTAAATCAGCATTTAAATACGGCGCTGCCTTTATGCGAGGTGCGTGTTAAAAGGCACAACTGCTCAATTAACGTACGGTGATGTCGTGCCAGAATTAGCCAGTTAAGCTAGGTACAGGCTAATAAAGTCAAGAAAGGTTGGGAAAGGGGAATTAAAAAAAAGACGAGTGGAATTTCGGAAGTGGAGGCCTCAACTGGCAAGGAGACTCTTGTTCCAAAAAAAAGGGGGGGGGGGCATTTGTGTTATTTGGAACTGATTTAATTTTAAATCATCCAACATGAAGCTAATTTCAGTATTATGCAAGTTTTTTTCGTTGTGTCATTATAGCACTGACGCTTTCTATTCTCCCTTCCTTATTCACTTCAGTTACTCTGGATAACGCACCATTTAAATATTTCACTGTTCATTTCAAAAGCTGCGCGCCTTGATGCTTTCATTTGTGTGAGAACTGGCAATTTAAGTTTTGTTATAGCACATAAAAGTTAATATTGAGATCTTCAGGCTTTTTTGCAAAATAGTTACTGTTGATACTCTTTCCCAACAGAAAATGATACATTCCATGTACGTAATATATTATCAAAATATTTTTATGTACATAAAAGGACATACTACTCCTCCAAAAACTGAAAAAAATGATGTGATATAATTACCACCAAAAAAGTGATACATTGATAGTTCTAGGTCATATCAACCACACACGTTAATATTCACACATGTTAATACAGTAAAACTGGCCGCCGGCTTGTAACTCGTCAATGTGCACAAGTCGACGCTCAAGCAAAAGTCCCTATTTTTCCTAATGTTGTTTCCTTTAAAATTCCTTGTGTAAATCACCGCTTGTAAGGCGTCAAATTCCCTTAGTCGCCACCTAAATCCCGGTCCCGAACAACACAAATTAATGAATTTTCCTACCTGTAAGTCGACACCCCAATTGCTGCATTCCGGCCGCCCGCTTCACACCGCCTGCTTGTCACCACGGCAATGTAGAAACGGGGAATCCCCACCTATCGCACTAGTCGCTCCCTGGTCTTAAGTCTTGGATGGCTTTATAGGAACCCATACTGCATGTACTGACTGGTCAAGGAAGGATGCCGAGGCCGTGATGAGTAGAAGTATGGTGTTATGTCTATCTCGCTGTTTTGCCGACTAGTAAATATAAGTCGCCGAAGTGTCGACTTTATAAGTTTGCAAAACGGCGAGTTATATTTACTAGTCGACAAAACGGCGAGATAGACATAAGTTGCCAAAGTGTCGACTTAGGTGTATCTCGTCAATTCTCTACGTCGTCACTTTTAAGCTGGTCCCGCGAGTGTCGACTTAGACCGGTTTTACTGTATTCATATCTTTGTGGGGACTCTCCATTCATTTCTATGGGAAAAAACCTAATCCCAACAATGACGACCTTAACCCCAACCAGCCGTAACCTTACCCACAAAATACAAGACCTTTGGCATTTCCAGTTCTTTGATTGGAATCTCAGATTTTGAGACTGAAAAAATGGTCCCCGCAATATCTAGACATGTTTTTATCACATTGTGGGGACATTTGGAAAGATATACATCACCCACACTAACACCCACACCTATATACACCCACATACACCGACACCGATACACACACACACACACACACACACACACACACACACACACACACACACACACACAGCTCTGCCTCTCCTAAAGTTTACCCTCCAAATCAGACCGACTCATTGATTTTCTGTCCCTTAGTCAACCCACAAGTTCCCCCTCTCCCCCCACTGGACTCTGTAACATTATTAGACATCATTAGCAAGCCCTGTTTAATTTACACACACGGGGTGGGGGGAGACCAAGCCTTACACTTCCCTGCCGCAACCCGGTCCTGCATCCGGAAAGCACACAATTAATTAAGCTGGTCACACTGGCCGTAAGACAGTTATAATTCCCACTGGGGAAGGTTCAGAAGGTGCAGATCAGAAGGAGGAGAAGAACAAAGGCAGCCAGAGCCAGGCTACAGTCACTGGGAGAAGGTCCACGACAATGGCGAGAGAGACACGTCACCCTAAAGGCAACGCCGAGGTTGGAACATTAAGCAAGCGAGCGGGTCTGAACCAGCACCACTGAGGCTGTTATGGAAGCTGGCGTGACGACCTGGGCCTGGCTTCAAAGGGAGGTTATAGGGGCTGAAAACAATAAAGAAACATAAATGAATGTGGCATCGCAGGAGTGGGCGATTTCAGGCCCGAGCGTCACACTCTTTATTCCACCACAGCATTTAAATGCTTTATTGAAAGCAATTATTTAGACAGTGGGTCACCTGACCCGGTGTTTCACATGTAAATCAGGCACCAATTAAAACCACTGCAGAAACCTGCGGCACCACAAAGGCTCTGAAACTCAGAGTCACCCATCAATAGGCTGCACCTATTCAAGACGGCCCGCGTTCCAAATGGGCGACATCTGAAAGAGCTGATCTGTCAAAAGTCGCCGCGTCTCCGGGGCCACGCTGAAAGGCTGAAATCGAAAAGTGCAATAACTTGGAAGGCTGATGTACCTTGAGGATAAACTCTTTACTGTCACTGTACAAACTGAAAGTGACATACTGGAGACCGCAGCGGCTGGGATAAGGCAACGTCTGCATGCAGATTGTCACACCAGCCAAATCTGTTTCAAAGTGTGCGTTTGAAGCAGTTGGCTTCATTCTACTGAAGCGAAGGTACCAGCCAGGGTTGCTCTCACCCTTCTTCGCATCACCATTTATGGTCAGTTGGCTGCCTGTTATTGGTTGCCAGTAGTGAGTGTCACACTACTCCACCAATGAGTACATGGCCCTCCCACAAATTAGAAAACTACTTCTAAGCTGCTGTCAGCCTTCTGCTGGACTTAGATGATGTTGATTACAAACTGGACACGATTAAAGTCTAGGCAGGAAACTGGAACAAAAAAAAACTATCAAAAATAACATTTTAAAAGTAATGCTAGTTAATAGGGCCACACGTTAATTCCAATCTCAAGTGCACAAGGCATACTAATTAGTCCTAAGCACAATCATAAAACCAGACAGACAAGGGAGATTTTGATTATTTACTTTCAAGATCAAAAAAATCTGATTAAATCAACATTCCACATAGTTTGCAAACTCAAACAATGACACAAGGGACCTGTGTTTACACAGCAAAAGGCAATGCCTTTATGGACAAAAAGCCATGTATGGAACCTGCTGTGCCTACAGCAGTGTAGGTAAAGTTAAGGTTAGCCTGAGATGGAGAGCTCATTAAATGACCACTTTCACTATGGGAAGGCTGTTCAGCGGTCATGTAGGTCACAGACTGTACCATTCTCCACTCATGATGGGGATGATACCCAAGAGAGAATGGCTGACCAAACGAAGTCCTCATACACCCCAGATTATGGATCATTCCTGACTGTACCATTCTCCAGTCAAAACGTGGATCCTCTAGTAGCCAAGAGAGAATAACTGACCAAGTGGAGCCTTCATATACTCCAAATCTTAGATCATTCATGAATTGAAGCATTCTCCAGTCATGAAGGGGATCGTGCTCACCCCCATGTGATACCCAGGGAGCATGCAGAAGGTACGTGAACCATCAAGTGGGCTAAGGGCATGAAAGCTTTCTACGAAAAGCTCCATTCGTCTGTTAGTAGAGAAATCTCAATAATCCCCGATTGTTTCAACGTCCTCTTAATATTCACCAATACATAATGATGGGGAACCCTCATTCATCCATCCAGACATTTTCCAAACCGCTTATTCTTCTGGGTCATGGGGGGTCCAGAGCCTATGGGCACAAGGGAGGGAATAACCCAGGATGGGGGGCCAGCACATCACATGGCACACTCACACACCATCCACTCACACACCATCCACACCTATGGGCAATTTAGTAGCACCAATTAGCCTCAGCATATCTTTGGACTGTGGGGGGAAACCGGAGGAAACCCCACAACGACATGGGGAGAACATGCAGACCCCCCTCATTCATTTATTAGATGAATAAATATTAGACTTAGACAGAGGAGCTTTAGTGGTTGAAAATGATGATCTGCTTTTGTTGGTTTTACATTGAAATGATCTTGACCATAAGACTGTAGTCATGGTCAGATGACAGAAGCCAGTCCATGCTGCTAAAAATGCTGTGCAGGGTGGTGGAGAGGGATACAAACATCTCCCCAAAATGAACTTCATGAATTTGCTTTAGAACAGATCAAGCTGAAATGTCAGTGCAAACGAGCTGCTGCCTGTTCCTGTCAGCTGTGCACGTTCATCTAACGAGCTGCTTTACATGCGCGGGAAAACAAATATTGATTCTCTTAAGGAGATTGAGCTCAAGAGGGCTGAGGCCGAAGGCCCCACGGATTCAAATGATAAATCAAAGAGGCAGAAATGGGGAGTTCGGGGCTAAAATCGCGGCCTGACCTGACGCACGCAGAGTGACTCCGGGGGGCTGCATAATTAGCCAGAGGGAGGCGATGGGAGCAGGGGCACAAAGGCAGCATTGAGGTCCAGTCTCAGTAGCTGTCATCCCCCGTCCCGTTCATTAGCCATGGGTATTGTGCCCACCGAGGCCAGTGCCCCTGGCTGCACCATTTAGCTACGCATTAAAGAAACACTCGTCTTTAAATTGCAGAGCGTCCCAAGGCAGAAAATCACTGCTTTGCACAAAAACACGCTGACCTCACAGGGCCTGAAAAAGGCAAAGGGACAGACAGAATGGACATGCAATACATCATTCATAAGCCTCCATAACTCCATCCACAGAGATAAAGGGGCATGCAGTCGAAGCATCTGCCCTTCAAGTACTAAAGTGTACCTCTGTTACTAATTTGGGCCATCATGGATGCCGTCCCTGCTCTCCGCTCACCCAGAGCTGAGGGATGTGTGAAAAAGCCCGGTTGCAGGTCTCAGGTTGCAGGGATACGTGGAAATGGCCGATTGCAGGGTCTTGCGGCTCCTCAACTCATTACTGATCTTTTATGCTGGGATATATCTTCAGTTGGGCAACTTTTCTCCTGGCTGTCGAGCTCAGCTGTGTTCTACTGCTTGACGACCCCCTGCTTGACGATGTCCACTCATGACTTCGCCGTTCACTGCGAGCGAGGGCCACCCCCCCCGGGGGTCGCCAGTGGTGAGCAGGTGGGGAGGCACTTTAGCGACAGGCTGCAATTTTGCCTTCCATTTGTCACCAGGCTTCAGACAGCCAACAGTGGCAGACAAGCAATTTAGGCCCTCTCAGTGCCAAGAGTGATGCAATGCAGGCGGCCTGCCGGACGTCCTTATTGAACTGCAGTCGAAAGGACCCTCCCCTCATTGGCACTGTGTGGCTGGGGACAGAAACGCAATTTTAATAACCCCCACTCCCACCTAAACATCTTTTGGGATACTTCTGTGTTATAAAAAGCAATTTTGGAAGTATTAATCTGTTTTTGTCACCCACACAAAAAAAATCTATTAATCACAAATAAGCCATTTTGAAGGGATTGTTGTGACACTGTCTAGCGGAGATCCACATCTGATTGTGACACTGACGGAAATTGTGTCCACACCCAAAAACCAATTACTCATTGAATATCAGGATGAATGAAAACAAAATTAAATGCTTTGATGCAGACGGACTTCATCAGACGCTGTGAATTGCTCAAATTCGATTCCAGAGTCCAGCAGGAGGGTGACGTTTTGCAGCACTTAGCTGGTGAGAGAGTATGTCTTCCAATGTTTGCTATATTACTGCATGAACCCCCTTTTTTCTATGCCTGCTTGGGGGGGGGGGGGGGGGGCGGGGCGGGGTTTGGTTTAGGGGGGGGGGGGATTCCTCCCCCTGCCCCCCCTTCCCCGTCAAACCATTTTTCTGTTTTGCC
>JAODKE010000037.1:5386239-5406334 GCA_026779605.1 Mormyrus hasselquistii
TGTGTGTTTTTGGCACTAGTGTGTGTGTAAGTGTTTTGTTTTTTATTTTTTTTTTGTCTTCTCTTCCCCCCCCTTGTTTTTTGGGGGGGGGGGGGGGGGGGGGGGGGGGGGTCGGGGCTGGATTAGGTTCAGTGAGGGAGTGGATTACTCCCTCTGCCCCTCATTCCCAGTCATACATATTTACTGGTTTGCCCCCGGTAACCCAGTCCATGATCGCAATGCCAGTCCATCTTGTCACCCACACAGTTCCAGTTTGCCCCCCCCACCCCATCGACTGAAACACGTCATTTATTTCACACGATTGCAGTTCCCGTTGAGCCTTCCTGGCCCCGCGACCGAGTCATGTGGTTCTGTTTGCTGCGACACCCTGAGACCCCTTCGCAGCCGTCAATAAAATATACCCGGAATTGGCTGTTAGTCTGACAGTATCTAAACATCAGCTCTCTCACCAGTCACCATTTACATTTCATTATATTTAATTATCCTGGGCTGTCAAAGTGCCTGAAGATTGGTGCCAAGATGACCAAAAAAACAACCCTATATCTACAGTGAATGGTGCTTAGTAATTACATGTACATGTAATGGGAGCATACTGTCTACAGTATAGTGGTGCTTTAAGAAAGCAATCCAGCATACAGTGGTGAAGTATCCCTTTTTTTGGGATCACACTTAGACAGCCGATTAACCTCGAAAAGTGAAGTTTCCATCGATTCCTGGTTCCGTGGAGCACGCTGCTCGGGAGGGAACGAGTAAAACGGCGTGATGTCTTCGGAAACACCTGGACCCGGCTACCGAAGATGAACCTTCTAGATTAGCTACCTGCTTGAAACACATGACCTCATCAGCTTCAACCTCTTCTCCTTAGGGCATCCTCTTCCTGATGTTGCAGCGCCGGCCCAGGATGGGCTTCTATCACCCACTGCCTCCAGGCTGGACTCTCAGATGACGCACAGCCACACTCGACACTGTAAATCTTTCAGCTACTGCCCTTATGTATGTGTGTGCAAAGTATGCCAAGGCCATATTTCACGGGGGCAAAGCCACAGGCTAATAAGGGGATACATCTCTCTCTCGGGTGGTCGCCCAGGCAAGAGGGAAGGGTCACCTCGAGGGACATTTATCATCAAAGCGTAAAACCTGAGCACCTATATTGTCCAAAGATTTACTAGCACTTGTAATGCGTCAGGACAGAACTGCAACACCCATAAAACAGAAATGCTTAATGAAGACCCTCAAGGCAGTAAATATGGCCACACTGTAATGATTCCTAGCTCATATCTGGCCGCAGCAAAAGCCTTTTATCGAAAGGAGGATCATAAAGACTGAAATCATCAATCAAAGTGTGTGAAAGCAATATAAACATACATGATGAGGGAGACATCCGTGGAACCGGCAGGTAGGATCAAGCTGTAGAACATCTATTCTTGGCTGAAGTGTAATTTCACATGAAAAATAATAAACATTTAGATTAGGCGTTGCTAGGCTGCTTAAAAAGAACAACAATCGTTAAATCCATTGTGGAATAATTGAGATAACATCTGCCTCCTGTTTTAATTGCTGCGTGGTTTTGCAGCAGGATTGTTCCTTACCAGAGTATGACCAGGCATCAGTGCAGACGCGTGGAATTGGAATGAGAATAGACACCTCAGTTTAGCAGGCACGGCCTCAGAAATGTAGATATAGTAACTGAGTAACAAATTAATGAAACACCAAAAATAACCAGCAACTGTCCAATCAAATTAATTAGGTAATGAAGTCACACAACAGATTAATGAGTTTTTGAAGTCAGTGGCAAAGACTTCATGACTGTCAGTGATTCATTCTAAAGTCGATGTAAATAATTGAAAGAGAAACACAGAATTTGTTTTAATAATGGATGGGTACAGCAAATTTTGAATTGATTCATGAACTTTTCAGAGATGACTGCTGGAGGTCATTTCCTCCCTAGAAAGGCTGTCATCCCACCCCTGACAGCAGAAAACACAAACAGAGCATCTGCAGCCGGCCAGCACAGAGAACGAACAGTTCCCATAATTCCACAGCTTTTGCTCGTACCCCGAGTCTTAATCGTGTTGTTGTGCAGATCTTCATAGTTATTTTGAAGCAAAGGTCTTCAGCTCTGACTACTCTGACCTTGTACTGTTCTGACTGCACCCTGAAAACGAGTGAAGCTAATAAGCCCTTTTGTCAAAGGGTCCTAATTGAGGAGAATGTTGAAAGAGATGAAGGGCCGTGCTGGTTAGAGACGAACAAGAAAAATGTCCTCATCTCAAAGCCGCTGCTTAACTCAGACAGATGCGGACTCCACAAAGACAAAGCATGGAAACGATCAAATCTGAAAACAGAAAACTTGCAGGGGGCTTAGTGGACCAGGGTACCGCCACATCGCATTGGGTCAAAGTGGACCAGGCTATCATCAAAGTGTACCAGACAACCTCCACGTCGGGTCAGGCAAAAGCAGATTGGGCTACTACCACGGTATTCCAGACTACCACCATACCACCTTAGGCAGAAGCGGAGCTGACTATCACCTTATTGTGTCAGGCCAAAGCCAACCAGGATACTACCGCAAAGCACAGTGTAGCATGCTACTGCCACAATGATTTAGAATAAAGTGGATCAACCTGCCACCATGCTCTACCAGGGTACCTCCACTGCACGTCAGCTTAAAATGGACCATGATGCCAGGAAACCACACTACTCCTCCAGAAGCAATACAAATGTAATCCACTAAAGTAAAAATATTTAGAAATAAAATTAAAAAACAGTTTATCCTGTAATAGTTTTCACAGCTTTTAACATTAACTGAACAGATTTTTTTTAGGCAACTAATTAGCTAAGCATTTTCAAGAGATGATGCAGATGGTAGACTAAATGTAGCTTAATAGTCTCCGGAGAAACCTGCATTTACTCTGACCCCCATTAACACCCAAGGAAAAAAACGTTTGGTTTCTGAACCACTGCAAGAAAATCACCTTATATGGCAAAGACCTGAAAGGCGGCTGAGATCCTGCTCCAGCTCTGAGATCTTCTGGGCTGTGCGATTTCACCCTAAACATGCTTTTTAATAGTCACAGTCAACCAGTGTGGAGCCTCAGAGGAGCATAAAACACAGTCACACACACACACACGCACAGTTCATATATCCCTATCATCATGGGGACTCTCCATTCATTTCCACAGGCATAACCCTAATCCCAATTAATTCTCTGCTATCTGCATTTTCCTTTGGCTGAATGCAAGGTCTTCCGAGTTTGTTGGAAAGATGCTTCACTCCCTGCATTCCCCTACTGCTTTTTACGGATGTAAGATCTGTGCGAGGACAACAGTGACACAATGCAGACTCTCTTTTCAACCCATCACTGTCTATGAAGGCCTTAACCTACAATGTACTGTGGCGGGTATTTGCTGCAGCAAGTTTTAATCACTAAAAGGTAAAAAAAATCTTTTAAGTATGGACTGAAGTTACATGACTCACAACTTGACCTGGATTCGAGTCACAAATTTGAAGACTCGTGACTCGACATGGACTTGAGAGCACATGACTCACTCCCACTCGGAGTGACTTGTTTCCATCCTTGCTTTCAATCGATGCCTGTGCAGCCACACTTCCAGTCTCCGTAGCGATTACAAGCATAAATATTTCATAGTGTTTAACAACTTATCATATAGTTATTTATTCATCATATCATACTCATATTTGGCTTATTTTAAGTTGAGCAGCATCTATTAAACATTCCCACACAGAGACACACATAGACACACTTCTGCTCCAGGATGAACCACAGCAGCCTGCCAAGGGTTTCCTGATGTAAAAAACGCACCTGCAGCACAGAAGTCTGCAGAGATACAGACATGGACTTACAGGAAGCATTTTTAATAGGAAGACCTGTCATATAAGCCCCCGTGCCCGTCAGCTCCAATGGAGAAGAAAACGTGACAAGATATGCCCGGGTTTAAGGATGGGGATCATCTGACTGAAGAAGCTAAGCTTGGTCTTCAGGAACTTAACTTTAAAGCTCGAGGGTCACAGGTAGAAATATCTGCTCTGCAACCCGATGACTCGCAAGGCTGACAGGCTCCATGGAAGCAACACCCTGCCTGCCATTGGACGTGGGATCACACCAGAGCAAGAGGAGCACACCATCATCACACATCAAGCCAAGCCAGGAATGGAGAACCCAGGAGTGGGCCGCACTGGGGTGGGGCACATGGATGGGGCATTGCCCCCTCCTCCGAAATCTCGCCTGCGTTTCCAGGACATTAAAAGAAGAGAGAGACAAAACGCCCCCCCTTGGCACAAAGGGACAGGCGACGCCTCCTCGCGGCCACATCCAAATGACATTAAGTGGAACAGTGGGACTCGGGTGGCCCGTTAACCCCTGATTCTGGCTAACACAAAGGGAGTCAGAAAGCAGGCCCTTGCCCGGCGACCCCGGACCACGCGGGCTGCAAGCGAGCGGCGCCGAGTCCGGCAGCCTCACCACCAGACAGGTGGACGACTGGCATTTCCAAAATGGCTCGTTAGCCGTTCGAGGGGGGTGATTAAAATTGTGAAAGTATTTCCCCTGTGTGCGCGTCGTAGCTGTCCAGGCCCGCCCCCCCGGACTGAATGGCCTCTCTGTGTGGCTAGCCAAGTATCTGCCAATGGTCCCTCTCTTTCACAGATGAATAGGCGCAGTTTAGCCACTTTTAAAGGCACACTAATGTACCATGGCTGTACCACAATGACACCGCCGTGATTTGCCAGAGCTAATGATGCTACTTTAGCCCGGCCAGGGAAAACAGAATCTTAAACAGGCACACAGCTGCACTGTCCTCTTTATATCTGCTCTTTTCATTTTTTAAAAAGGTTGTTTTTCCCCCAGATACACTGTCTGGGAGGACAAATTTCGGCAAACGGTGGCAAGAAGAACGCATCAGTGCTCTGCGTCTAGGTATCGGGGCGCAGAAGCTGAGGGTGGGCAGGGGATGGGTCCAGGGGGGTGCGGGGGGGGGGGGGGTGCATGTGTAACCAAAGACTCAAGCTGGTGACGCAATCTGAGAAAAACTGCAGGTTGGATTTAAGCTTATTCGGTGGCGGTGGGAGGGAGTTAGGAATGGCAGCACCATAAAAAGCAAAGAGCCAGGCTCTCCACCATAAAGCACCATAAAGAGCCAAGCTGTCCATCTGAAGAGGGGAAGGTGAAAGAGGAGGGGTCTGTGATACTTGATTGATGGAAGAAAAACCTCAGAGTAAACTCCAGAGTAAATTTCAAGAGTAAACTATAGGGGTGTAATTGTTCACGGCATATTACCAAACGTTTGTAGCACCTTAATTTTAGTGTTTTTCTCCTTTTGATTTCATATAGCTGAGAGATAAGCTAGGTGTAGTTAGTCAGGCTGCCATTTTTCTGAATGGAAAGTTGTTATATGGAAAAATTATTAAAGTTTGATGTGGTTTTATTTTCATATTAAATACGAAAGATATCAAAACCGTGGTCCAAAAAATTTGACATACCGAACCATGAGAAAACTGTACCGTTTCACCCCTAGTAAACTATTAAATAAACTCCAGAGCGAACCACAGAATACATTTCACAGTAAACCCCAGAGTAAACTAGAAACTTCAGAGTTACCCCCACTTCATTTCAATCCTATTCACCGAGTCACTGTTTCAAGTTTTTGTGACCATCTGTCATTTTGCATTCAGGGACGTCGATTTTGCTGTGTGGCGCCTTCATTCTGCCGCTCATGACAAATTAATGAAGCAGCGTGAACGGCAACCCCAGGCCAACCGACCGCTGCTCGACAAACGGGCGGCGGGCCCGCAAATCTGCTTTTATCAGCTGGGGTCAGCTTCAGACCAAGGCCCCCCACTGGAACATATGCTTTAAACAAGCCATTCTGAATCAGAACGAAGGGATTCTGCAGAAAGGAGAACAGGAGAGGGAGACTGATTGGCACAGCACTCCTGTGATGCGGGCGGCAGGGTGGGGGACGGGGACAGAGGTGGAGGGCTGTGCGTCCTCAGCTGTGTAAGAAAGGGGGATTAAACTGCACAGGAACCATGCAGGAATCTCCCAGGGGAACCAGGATATCTCAGGAAGGGAGAGAAAACGTGGAAACGAGGATTAAAACATGAAGAGAAAAGGCTGATGTCTGGACCTCGTGCGGGGAGCCTCCTGATCTTGACGTCCTTTAAGGTGGCTGGAGTACCGAGAACTTATACACAGACAAGGGTAGCCCAACGGCAGTCAGGGGACGAGAGGTGGAAGTGGGGGAGGGGCTACCACTCCAGAAGCCCCGCCCCCTTTCCCACATCCATCATCTATGACATGGACACTCCTGTGAAGGATGTTTACACTACCGGCTGAATGGCTGTTGACTCTCAGGCTGTGGCCATTACAGTACAAATGTGTTGTTCTTTCTTGGGCCCCCAGCTGCCTCTTAAACAGTTAAGGGTTTTTAAAGGGAAAGCCTCTCTACGTTTCTCTGGCAACGCCAGTGAGGGGCTTGACTGAAGCCTTATGGGGCCCAATGGCTTTGCGTTTTCATATTCTTCCTCACCCGAACACAAAAATGACCCCGCGGATGAAAAACGGCTGCTGATTCTTCACTGTTGTTCACAGTATCTGTAGATATAGGCTCTCAAAGCTGCGTGTCAGGGGGACCAAGCTCATTAAATGGTTCAGCTCCATATCGTGAACGGAAATGCAGCATTAGGCATGTGTCATGCCCTTATCCTGAATTAAAGTGAAATCACTCATCCTTGACCCTGAACAGTCATAAGCATGGCAGCCAATCAGAGACAGATCATCCGCTTGACCTGAGACAAGCCCTTAAGGTTTCCTGCATTAAATATAACCCGAAATACGGTTTTGAAAGACGAAAGAAGTATCTTCCAGAAGTGATCATACAGCAACATAAGTCTGCGCCAGCTGTGAAAGCCTGGGGCAGGTATGCAGATGTGGGTGTGTGTGGAGATCACGCACAGCAGGCTATGGGGGCTTGTGCTACTGGTTTGGAAGCCAGTGATTCCCTGTGGACAGCTGATCACCGTGGACAGCTGATCACCGTGGACAGCTGATCATTGCAGACAGCTGATCATTGCAGATGGCTTATTATCATTGTAAATGCCTTATCATTATCAAAGACATCCTCGTGGATGGTTGGTCATCATCGTGGGCAGCCGATCATCACAGACAGCTGTCATGAAAGGTGACCATGAATGGATGATCATTGCATCCTTTGGAGTCACCACCCAGCCCCTGTATTTATAATCGAACCTGCAGGAGTACAGTCGAGGTGTGAAAATGTTCTGAGCCACCATGGCAGATACGGGGGCAAAGTGCGTGAGAAAATTGCACACTGGCGATACATGTGAACAGCCAGTCAGGTGAAACAAAAGCACTAGACATTTCAAAGTGGGTTTAAGATCTTGGAAAGCTGATTTTTTTAAAGGACATTTTATGGTCTCCCTTGTGTTAAGACAACCAGATAAAAACTACTTAAATAAAAAAAACTAAATTTAGACATAAAAGTACTTCGTATTAATACCTTAAATCAAAGCGATGATTAAGGATTGCTAGTGATTGTCATACTGCCTGAGCTAAAAGTGATGTGATATATATGATGCACAATGAGGCCCCCCGGACACAGAGGAAAGACAGCATTTCACAGGGACAGCAGGAAATCCGTGACACGCCCAGCAGTGAGCTGCTCCAGTCCAATAACCATGCGGTGCCTGATTTGGTGCCCGACGCAGTGCCTATTCCGTGTGGTGCCAGACGTGGTGTCCGATGCGGTACCCACCATGGTACCTAATGTGGTGCCCAATACGGTGCCTGCTCCACGCGGCGCCGGATGCAGTGCCCGACGCAGTGCCTACTCCATGCGATGCCTAACATCATACCCACCACGGTACCTCAATCTGATGCCTGCTCTACAAGGTACCTGCCCGACACGGTACTCGCTCCATCTACTCCAGACCGCGAGGAGAGAACTGCGAACACGGCCAGGGCCACGATGGCCGATCTCCTGCTCAGCCAGTCCACGCCTGCCCTTTGGCTGCTTCCACACCACGCTTGGCTGCTCAAGCTACTCAAATCTCCAGTACTTGCAGATGCAAACCCTGGTGTCTGTGACAGGGATTGTGATTGGTGTTTTGGGGGCCCTACCCGTGAGGGGGGGGCGGGCTGAGCTTCTTGGGAGCTATTTTAGATCAGCCGTCTGGTTAACAACAGAACTGCCAGAGCATGGAATAAACAGACTGCTCCCGGGACAGCACGGGCCACAGAGAACGGTAAGGTCTCGGAGGAGCAGCTGTAGCAAGGGGTGACATCCTGCCTGCATATGACAAACGTAGGGATGGTCAGATGACCGTGGATGTCCATATTCACTTGCCCCACCAGACCCTGGTCTATGTCTGATGGTAAATAATGATGTGCTCCTTCCTGTGTCCTGAGTTCCATTATAACGTTTGACTCAAATTATCACTCCGGTTTGGACTGCTGTTTCCGCTCCTGTTCTGGGTCTGGTTTTGACTCTGACAGTTACACCCTTTAAGCACCTCCATGCCATTTTTCATTCTCCGCTTGATCTTCCTGCCCCTATAAAATGTCGAGGTCCCTTTCGCTCCATCCTCTGTGTCTCACCACCACCACGTACGGGAACCTCATCCGGCCCCTTCAGGGTTTACAGTGGTGCAGGGAACATGTATGGGTCTCCTTAGCGGAGTGTACTTACTGCAGGAGGAACCTCAGGAAGAGATGGAAAACTTGCAGGGCTAAAACAGAATGATTTAAATGAAGCAATTGCAGTGAGCCCTTGTTAGGCTGGTCCTCACAGGCAGTGAGTGACACTCCACTGCAAGGGACATCTCACCCGGATGAAAGTCTATAAATCACACTTTTCTTACTATCTCTCTAGACCTTGGCGGCTTTTCCACCTGAAAGACCCAGTTACTTGATGAAAACTGTGCACCGGGGGGTGGTGGGGGGGGGGAATATTAAACAGATCTCACCGCTGTCTGGTGTGCCAGAGAGACACTGGCAGAGAACCAGCTGATTGCTGCAGGAGACACCTCTGAAAACAGGATCCCCAGAGGTCCATCAGGGGAGGGTAGGTAAATATTTTATTTGTCACTAAGTGAGGGATGTTGCCATCTTCGTCTGCATGCTTGTTTACTCCGGTGTTAACCTGGCTTAGCAAGATAAACAGGTTTATTAAAAACAAGATTTCGGGTTTGTCCGTTTGAGGGGATCGGAACCGCAGCTAAACAGAGCACAGATTCACAGCCACAGGGCTGGGCGGCGGCCAGGATCCGGTGGGAGGAGAAGGGGGCTGCAGGCGTCGCAGGCTGCATGCATCACAGCAATGCAGTCGTAATGCGAGATGGGGGCCTGTGGTCCACTGCAATAACAAAACAGTTACCAAGGAATGAATCCCAGAGGCAACGGAATAAACCCACTGTCCGCCTCGGAAAACAGACAATGAAAAGTAAGCTGAGAGGCTGAGAGATCGAATCCATTAGGCACCCTAGGCGTTCCCCAGGCATGGAAGCATTGTAATTAAACAGGAAGCCCTGTTCTCTATAAGATAGAGGTTGCCTGGTCTCTATACAGCTAGCTCTGGGGCTAAAGCTAACATGGCGCTAACCAGCATGCCGTCTTAAATCAGGCAGGGTAAGGATTCACTGGCCACTCACAGAGACACCAGGGAGCTTTTCCTCATGCTTCACCTGTACACCTTATTTAGTTCTGAGCATGGGCGTCCTTAGGTCCGACTATAGCCCCCAGAATTCTAGCCCTCATGCCGATCTTCCTTAAAAAAAAAAAAAAAAAACTAACAAAAAAAAGTCAAGCCCCGTAAATTTGACTTAGCCTCTGATCGTTTCAACAACTAGACACACCCCTGGTTCTGAGTAGCTTCTGGCAGGTAACACAGTACCCGCATCCATCCATTTATCTTCACCCTCCACAAACTTTCCACGGGACATCAGCCATGTGGGGGGAGATTTTTCTCCCAGGAGATGTGTGACCACCTCAGTGCTACTGCAGCCTGCAGTCAGAGTGCTGTTAAGCAAGGTCCCGTTACCAAGAATACACCAGTGTTTATCTCACATTTGCTAATTAGGCAGGTGCCTTCAGACAGGTAAGGGAAGCAGTTGGGGTTAAAAGCCTTGTTCACATGCTCATGGGCCCAGTGGTGACATGATTACTCTGCTGGCCCAGGAGAACCGAACCGACAGCCTCCCAGACAAAGGCACAGACCCATAACCTACTGAGTTATTGTCAGGATGCCTCACCGCAACGTAACTGACAGTATAAACTGTTCCTGATGCCTCCCTGCCCTTCGGCCATGAATCTTCGCTCCGTTTAGCTGCGGTTGCGATCTCCTCAATCACAACCTGAAGCTGTTCTCAGCTTTACTGAGAAGCTCGTTTCTGGCTTTTGTGGAAACTCACATTTCAGTCATGAGAGCCGGGGGCTTGCCGGGGAAGCGAGACGCCATTATGAGTCGGGGAGCGAGGACCTGAAATCCAGGGGGTGTCCAGGAAAAACTCTGGAGCAAACACTGCGCCAGCCTGTTACACACTGCGATGCGGCTCTTGGCCGTCGTTCTCTGAAACGACACCAGCGATGCGATGGCGGTGATGAAGAGCTGGGGCAAAGCGGTTACAGACAGCTTTCCAGTTGCCGAGCGAGGGTTACGCCAGCCTACCTCTGTGTGACGCTGCTCATGGACATGCAGGAACATCCCTTAGAATCCACATTTTATCCTAGACAATAATTACAATTATTACTATTACTACAACTTTTTTCCCCACCCCCAGGCCTATGTCTCACCTACAGGTCTATGCCCCACCCCCAGGCCTATGTCCCACGAGCAGGCCTGTGCCCCACCACCAGGCCTATGCCCCACCCCCAGGCCTATGTCCCACGAGCAGGCCTGTGCCCCACCTCCAGGTCTTTGTTCCACCCACAGACCTCTGTCCCACCCACAGGCTACTGCCTCACCTATGGGTCTATATCCTGCCTAAGGCCTCCTGTCTCCTCTGTGACAGATGTGTGTTGCCATCGACACTCATAGATCAATCACACCCGGTTTGAAGGGTCCAGGCCACAGAAAAAGCAGAGTCACAGGAGTTGGCTGACAGCCCTGCGGTTTCCTCTGAGACACCAGCCTGGCAGACATCACTACACATGCAGGCTTGCCCATCTGCGGGAATATCTTATCAAGACCAGAAGTGGAGAGAAGACTAAAGGTCTGCAGGAGAAAGGCGCTGCAGGTGAGTCATCACTGTCTGGCCTTCAGGAAGTGCTATCTCATGAAGATGGGCCAATCTTTAATAAAGAGGGATTCCACCCGGAGTCAGCGGGCACTGAGCAACAGAGGGGGTAGAATGACTCTTTCCCTCAGACAAGCGTACACCTCACCGCTGAACCGAAAGAGACTCTGGGATTTTCCTGGCCGACTACAGGGCTCCATTTACCGGCACACTTAACAGCCCTCCAAATTAAAGCACTTAACAATTAGCGATGAATTAGAGAACCAACTGACAGGTTCAAATTAGACATGACATTCACACGGACGCCATTAATTAGGGTTGGAAAGGTGCGGGTCGAGGGCCAGAACCGAGATGCAGTGTCCGTGTGCGTGCTCAAAGCAGGGCTCGCCGGCGGCAAAAAAGAGCAGCGACTGAAGGAAACAGAATTAACCATTTTCTAATTACATTTTGAAGAATGGCTGATTACAGATGATAGACTGATTACAGCAGCCTACACACTACACACATTTTAATCAGCAGAATTTGTTTTATCTGCTACGAAGCTCGTTGGGAAGTTAGCTGCAGATCTGCAGCAAAACCCACAGGCAGGATCTAACTTTCAAAGGCAATGAATCGTTTTCCTTCTGTCTGACGCTTAAAGCGCCGGCTATCGCGGTTGTCCTTCAGGTAAACTATCTCCTAGAGCTTCTTTCGACCGAGTCCTTAAGAGGTATAGATACTCCAATGTGTTACTGCTAAGCTGAAGGAACTAATTAGAGAATAAATCAAACCAGCTGAATAGAATGTCAATCCAATAAGCAATTACAAGAGACACAAATACAAAGGCTTAAATGTGTATCCGCTGCAAATGGATTATATAGCAATAATAATCGCTGGCATACATTTTCCAGGAAATAACCAGGCTTACAGAGCTCAACAGAAAGAGAGGAGGGACTGTCCACATTAAGATACATCTTTGAAACTTGAAGACAAAGTCACAGTATTTCACCTTCATGTCCAACGGTCCGTGGTTAATCACCGGAGTCTCAGATCCATTAGCGTTCGCTGCACACAGTTTACCACACGCTGAGCTGATATACAGGCTGCGGCGCCCAAACACACCCCACGTATCAATTTAATTTTTTTTATAGTCAATCTGACGATCGGCTGGTTTTATATTTCACCCCTGAATCTGTATTCTCTGGCCAGTTAGAATTTATTTGGTTTTCATATTTATTTTGTAATATCAATGATGGTGAGTCAGTGAGGGAAACTGTCTCCACGCTGTCAGAAAAAAAATACCAATTGTCTCTTTGAGGGTACAATTACTTGTCAGACATTTTTGTACCATTGGGGGTACATTAATGTTGTTTGTACCTTGGGAACAAAACTGCTGCCTTTTTTCTGACAGTGCACTTTGAGAGAGCAGAATTTGGACTGTGGTCAAAATGGCTAAAACCGCAGGTAGGTGTTGATTTTGAGAGGTGGAGCTTTGCACCGCCCTCAGTGAAAACCCCACAGTTAAGGCGAGTTACCCCCACCGCTGCATACCAGGCTGCCTCTTCAGACGGTCCACATACATAGCAGCGTGTTTACATGAAGATGAAACCAAGTGACATCTATTCATGAAGACTGGTGCTTTTTTCTCCTGGCTAATCACATTTTCCAGTCATGCCATTTTTCACCGTCTTCGACAGAAAGTAAGATTGAGAAATACCCAGAGCCTCTTTGTCTCTGAGAAATCTTTATATTGAGCGGTTTGCCAGAATACGCCTCTACCGTTCAGCGCGGCTGAGAGTGAGCAGCAAAGGAACGCCGACAGACATTGCCTCAGACCCAAACTGGCTGTGGCATTGCCCCGTCAACAATTGTGAAAAGAGGTTGGATGGAGGGGCAGGTACACGAGGGCTTCATTAGCAGGAGGGGGTCCAAGGGTGTCGGGGTGTAAGGCTAGTGGTACAGCTGGATGGGGAGCGATTTTGATTCAGAAACACTCTGTTAGCCAGAGACACTGAGGCACACCACAAATGTACCTGAACGAGGCTCAGAAACATATTTAATGTTAGACTTCAGACATATAAAGGTGAGGAGCGATGATTTGTGGAGGAGTGATAGTAATTGGTGAACATATGAACAGAATTCCACACCAAGAGCAATTCAAAGAATGTCCATTTCACTGAGAACAATTTCCTTTCACAATAATAATAAAAAAAAAAACACAACAAATCGTCCATGATTTCTCTGAAATTAAGGGGAAGAAAACAAGCTACCTTGTATTTTGTGCCGTTTCTTCCGTTATTACAGAGCAACAAGCGGGAAAGACGGGGGCCTGATGGGGGCTTGATGGGACGCTGAAGAATGTCACCGAGCCGTCTCCACACCCTCGGGCTGTCTGACACAGACAAACTCTTCAGACAAAAATTCATATGTAGATTTCAACTAATATTTTGGTCTAGTATCAGGAGGAAGTTGGCGGAATGTCGCCCCTTGAGATGGTCTTACACTGCGAGGTGAGGAAGGCTCTCCAGTCGACATCGCTGCACCCTACTCAGAGCCCCCTCCTCCCACACACATCGTCCCACAGGATCCAACAACACATACACCACATGTGCAAAATACATACAGTACAGATACACAAAAACCCGTCTTCCCATTCCTACGACGATCTATTACTGTACTAATGTAGCTTATGGACCTCGGCAGAGGCGGGCATTTCAGGTGTCTGGACCTGAAATGTCCACCTCTGGACCTTCGTCACCACAACCTCATCCAGGATAAGCAATTGAAGGATGGATGGATGGACAGATAGACAGATGAACGGACGCACGGATGGACCTTGATCCCGAGTCAAACGGCAGAGTCTGGCCTTTAGCGCCGTCTGTGCGTCATGAGTATCCACATAGAAACCGTCGCTGCAGCTGGCCCAGAGTGACACAGCGTCCCTCTCATGACCGTGCAGCTGTCACCCCCCCAGCCTCCCCCCCCCCCCCGCTGTCTGACATCACTGATGGCCAGCAGAGAAGGCCCGCATGGTTCAGAAGATCGCTCAGAGGGCCTCAGATTAAAAGAGAGACTCTGTGTGACTGTTCTTTGTTTCTCTCTGTAAGAATAACATTAAAAACTTGGACCCAAACTATTGGTCCGCACATCTGCCTGGTTCTCCTAACTAAAATGCCACTTCCCCACGGGGTGGGGGGGGGGGGGGGCATTGCTGGATATTTAGTCCTCTTTTAGAGGCTCTCTTGTCAGATGCAAAGCTGTTGTTAGAAACAGCTCTGAGCAGCCGGGCGGACAAGCGGCAGAAGTAAGACCCAGATCGGCAGTCGTCTGCCGGGGGCTGCGGCCTCCATTTCGGGAAGATGGGGCTTCATTGAGGAAGTCTAACGAGGTCTCGTAAAGGACCTCCCTTCCCAAAGGAGAGAAACAGATTAACTGTGGGGAAGCTCAAACATCACAGAAACCATCGAATAAGTACGTGTGGATGCGAGGATGGAGTGAGCGGGACGAGCAGAGCAATGAGGTCCGAGAGACAGGCTGACGGCAAAATGAACTGGGTCACACCGGTCCATTTAACAGAAACATCACAAGAATATTGGGGGTCATCAAATTGAGCGGTTTTTCGACCATATGTCTGGAAGCAGAGAAGGCCGTTGACTGGTCAACACCAAGTGAGTCAGGGCAAGCAGAGCGTCCCCACCTTCTCCATTCCTCTTCTTCAGGCGGTGCTGGGTTTGTCTACTGCGGTTCAGTGTCGTGGAGAGTCGCTCCGTCTCTATGAATCTAACTGAATATCACCCCGGATTTACTTACCACGTGCCGATTTTGCACACGAAAGATATTTTGATTATGTCTGTAATATCTGATGTATAGTTTCTCAAACTTATGTCCTTTTTCCATAGTCTGGAGCTGACCGTATATTTCATTGCACTTATATACATTTATATACATTTATACTATGTAAATGTGTATATGACTAACAAAACTTTGAAGCGCATGTGTAGGGAGAGAGCAAAGATGGTCTCAAATGAGATAATGCTTGGTGCTCCAGGGCTCCGGTCACACAGAAACAGGCAAACATTTAAAAATTAAAAACACAGTAAGACACAGTATATTTCATTCGATATTCTGAAATATATGGTAATGTTAGGGTTATGGACAGTGACGTGAGCCTGAGTTTTGGTGACAGACAAGGGGGACCGGGAATGGCATGTAACCAGCAACAGGTTTGCCATTTCTGGGGCCCCACTCAAAAGGTCACTTTGGGGCCCCTGACCCGCCCAATGTAATGACTGTTTGTGGCCAGCAGGGGGCCCCACACAAATGGAAAACACCGCCGCTGTATCAAACAGGCTGAGGACTCTGGCCACCAGGGCCACTCTGCTTCTGCATTGCTGTGTAAGGTGCACCGCCTGTAATTTAATAAATCTTTTGTCCTTCAATGTCCACTTGATAAATGCTTTTTCTTAGAAAAGCCTAGTTATCTTGATTATTGTGAACGAAAAACATGATTTATAAAGCCAGTTATTTGTGGCATCCAAGTTCTCCACTTGAAACTGAAGTTGGCTAGAAATCTTGAAGAGCCTTCCGGTGGAAATTAGATCGTAAAGGTCCAAGGCCACTTTTAAAACAGAAAATATTCAGACCATCTTCTTACTGCTTCTGTGATAAACTAAACATTCTTTTTAAACAAGACGTATTAGAGCAGAATTAACAATATAACACAGACATGAAAAAGACCATCTTTCTTTAGAAACATTTCACAGATACCTTCATGAGTGCATCATTCAGACTGGCTAACCCCCCTTCTGAGGTCATCAGGTCAAAGGTTGAACTAGATAAAGGCAAACAAAAGCCACTTTTCCCACGAGTCTGTGCAAATTATTGGGCGTCAGCTTGACTCAAAGGGGGCTTTAGCCTATAGCCTATAGTTCAGCAGTCACAAAGGTACGCCATTAATTCTTTTCGATTCAAAGTAACAACAAAAAACGTTTCTTCAGGGGACATCAGCACTAACAACAGAACTGCACTAATGCCCAGGTCAACGCTCAGATTGTCAAGAACACTCAGGCTAATGCTAAAGCTCAAACCTATGCTAATGCTCAGACCGACACCAACATTCACGTCAATGCAAATGCTCAGGTCGTCATCAACACTCAAGCCAATGCTAATGGTCAAACCAATGCTAACATTTAGGCCGGCATTAACCTTTAACCATTAATGCTAAAGATCTGGCCGAGTCTAAGAATTTCATGGAACTCCCCAAAAGACCAGCACAGACGCCCGCACACTTCAGCAAGACTATGCTGTCTAGCCTGACACACACCATCAGAAGTTGGCATGAATAGGCCCTTGTAGCGAGAAAAGCGTTCTAGTGTGTCTGGGGCTAGAGCCGCCAGTGGAAACATTGGCTGGAGAGCATCAAACATTTAGCTAACCCCCCCTGAATGGGCCAGGCTGCCCCCCCACGCTTCCGGTCCACCAGCCTCTACCTTCAGCCAGCAGCGATGAAGCCGTGAATGGAAACCACAAGCGTGCGCGTGAGCGTGTGTGTCAGACAGAGACTGGGTCAGACGGGGGGTAACCACAGGCCACAGGGCCCCGCCCCCCAGCCTTTCCCGTTGCAGACCTCTAGCTGAAAGTCGCAGCAGAAGGGTGTCGCATGGCCTGCGGTCACCGACCACGGGAGCCGGGCGAGTTTGTGAGCTGCAGGCCGGCCTGAACGAGGCTTTTATCCCAGCCTAGGGGCAGCACAGAAACCAGGGAAAAACCGGGGCGTTAAAGGGATATTAAGGTTCCCTTCATTGGGCAGGATACAGCCCACAGGGCACTGAGACTTGCCATATTTAAAAAGACACCGCCGAACTTCATCGCTCATTTGATCCATTCTCTGACAGAGACAAGAACAAATTATTGCGTTTGGATGAAGCATGTTTAGGCGGTAAATGCAGCCAAATGCTTTTGTGGGTGCAGGAAGCGTGAGGTTCATTTACAGGCAAACGGCCATCATTACAAAAGCTGGCAGATATGGGGCCATTATTACATACGGAAATGATGCGTGTGAGTGGGCGACGGGGGTCAGCTCCTATCGCGGGCGTGCACATGTTCCAGCCGGTGGCGTTTATAGGGGTGCTTTTCGCATTAAGCGCATCAGCACCTCTGCACATGCATAAATGAGTCTCTCTTCGCTGGGCTCCTCACCGTCCCAAAAGGTCGCTTTTTCTTTGATGTGCCAACTGAAATCAGGGGCGGCTAAAAAAGCAGCGACATCCTCAGAGGGAAAGTGCTAGATTACTAGAGTTTCGGAGACGCGCAAATCTGCCATTTCAGAGCATTAACCCTGTCCTGCTTCTCCATTTACACCTGGTTCTCACGGAGACCTCGGACCCGGCACAGAAAACTCTAGTGATTTTAAATTCTGCTTAATTTGTCATGCTGAACCACGCTGGAAGAAACGATCACATTTTCCTGGTCCTGACAGCCAGGCTTGTTTCAAACCTGGGGACACCTAATCACACATATTAGTGGCCTTGAGCGAAATCCCACCCCCTTGCTGGCAGAAGCCTGACAGGAAGCACACAGCCTCCAGAGGTTTAATAATTCCAGCCATCTGAGGCGACGGGAAAAAGCGACGGAACCGAGGATCGCGGGAAAAGGCAGAGAGAAGCCGCAGCTCTACCGGTTGACTGTCCGCGATGTGCCCATGGTGGGTTTGCCGCTCCGCCACATATAGGAGGCGACGCCGAGCCTGTGCCACTTTTCCCAGCTTCTGTTTAACCCGCCAGAGCGGCTCCTCTCTGCCATCCCAGGCCGGCCACAGCGCACCCCAAGCCTGTGTGCCGTTTCTGATGGGACATTAATCACTGTCACGCTAGGCTCTGTGTGTCTGACGGACCTTTATGGCCCAGGAAAGGGAACCACATATCGCCATAGAAACCACCGCTCCCCACGCTAAACAAGCTGGTACAGAAAGGTAAATCAGAACATCGTCCTCCTCTGCTGATAGAGAAGAGCAGTGGAATGTGTCTGATTGACAAGGAAAGCAGAAGAGCACAGCAGTATTACCAAAGACGTTAAATTTACCCCAAAATTGGGGTTAGGGTTACTGCATCAAAGGAGAATTACCGAAGACGTCAGGTTTTGCCCAGCGTTAGAGCTTTATTATTTATTTGTGCTGTTTCGCCTGCGCACTGCTCACCCCAGGAGTTGATTTAGCGGACGGCATTTACATTTTGCTGCAATTTGCCTCAATATACCCTGGAAAAATACATACATAATGTAGCTCTTAAACACCTATAAATACAACCCTTGGACTTTTGCATTTCATTAGAATCAATATCAGATTATTCACAAGCCGAAGACCGATCAGCGCCACACAGACAGACGGGTAACGTGTGAGTGTGAGTGTGTGCCCCGCAATAATGGACCAGTATCCAGCCCAGGGCCGGCTCACTCCCTGTAACGGCAAACAAACATACATACATGCAACACTGCTGACTGCCATACTTAGTGTTATATAGATGACTGTCCAAGGAAAGGGGGGGGGGGGGGGGGGGGACAGCAGGTCATTCAGGATGAAGCCACATCGGGGTATCATGACGTTCGTTGGGCTGCTTTCTGCTCCACAAACCCTGAGAGCGAATGAGCAAATGAGGCATAATAGTGGACATGACTATTCAAAGAGCACTAATTGCCCAGCTAGTTATGTAGCATGGCTGACATTCCAGTCATTTAATTAGAGGCAGCACGTGTTTGTGGGTCATCGCTGACATTGACACGAGCAGCATCGATGTCACTTCCTGCCCCTGCCTGACACTCGGCAAAGCGGCAAAGCCTTTACCGGCTTCCTCCGGCGCCCTGCAGGAGAAGATTCCAAAAGCCTCTGGGGCTGCATCCCGTCGACCTGGGACATAAACCTGCCCAGCGGAGCTAGAACCCACAGCCTCTGTCAGGCCGCTTGGGGTCATTCATCGAGACATTGTACGTCCTGCAGGCAGTCGAGGTTCTGGTGGGGGGGGTATTAGCTCACCAGGACACGCCAAGCATTCCCCCACACCTCCCATTTCCCAGCCCTCGTCCACCGCCTGCCCGGGCCATTCAAAAGAGTCTTTTCCCAGAGTCCTCTGCGGCCACACTCTCCGGGCCATCAATGAGAATAGTGTTCCCTGCCCACAATGGCCAGATTCATGATGGGAGTGCCTCTGTGCTCCCCTTCCTCTATGGGGGCCCTTCCACCACTAAGACGGCCACTATATAAAGAGCAGTAGCTCAATGGCGCGGCACCTACTTTGCATACAACCATGATGCGAGCGACCCCGCCCCTGGAAAGACTGACGGGCAAAACATTCATGAAAAAGCGACGGACAATTATTCAGCACAAGTCAGCCTGGAATGGCCATGTGCAGATGGTCCGTTTCGCAAAATGCTTCAGGACTTTGGGAATCGCTTCCGGAATGGTTCCAATGGAATTTGCCATGGAATATAATACCCAGAATGCATACATTTACGTTTCTTTTCTCTCTATTTTGTCACTTGCCTCAGATCGGCAAGTGACACAAACCACAGGAGGGAGTCCTGTGAGACTTTACCCGTCAAGTTACATCAAGCGTTAATGAAGTCCGCAGACTCCACGTTTCACGGCAGTGTTGGATCTCACATAGCAGGAGAAGCATGGCGCCTCGAAGGAAGATCTCCCATCCTGGAGTTCTGCGCATGTCTCCAGTGGTGAGCTCCTTGGCCTGATTCCCTAGGCCCCGAGGAGGTTCTGAAATCCCAGCACCCAGATGGCCCACACGAGATTAAGAATTCAAGACTTGCACACTGATCTTCACCAATAACTAACAAGTA
>JAODKE010000037.1:5406354-5427076 GCA_026779605.1 Mormyrus hasselquistii
CCCCACCACCCCCTCCATGGAGCCCAAATTGCGGTGCACACTATGAACAAATGCTCCCCGCTCCCCTCCTCCCCACACACACTTTGCAAATGGTACACAACAAAAGCTGCTGGAACATTCCCGCAATTTGCTGCAAATCAGTCAAAGCCCAAGCAGTTTGCTTTGTCCCCAGTCCCTCAGCGGAGGCCTTCATGATGCCAGGAGACCCTGTAATCTCAGACCCCGAGAACATGCACGGCTGAGAAGCAGAAGTATTCCAACGGATATCGTTGGGATGGACCCCTGCTGTCTGGGATGGACCTCTGTGCGTGTCTGTGCGTGCGTGTCTGTGTGTGCGAGCGTTTGTGTGTGTGTGTGTGTGTGTGTGTGTGTGTGTGTGTGTGTGTGTGTGTGCGTGTGTGTGTGTGTGTGCGCACACGCTGATTACCTCTCACAATCCAGAAACACAACCAGGGAAATCTCCTAATCACCCATGGTGTGCAGTTACATGCGAGTGCAGACATGTGTGCTCTGTAATGGAATGGCTTTGCATCTGGGATGTTCTGGTGCATCAAGACCTGTGTGTCCAGGTGTTTCCTAAATAAAAATAAATGAGAATGTAAATAAATGAGCTTCATGCAACCCAGTTGGAAGATGGATGGATGGATGGATGGATGGATGGATGGATGGATGGATGGATGGATGGATGGATGGATGGATGGATGGATATGTCTCTTTTCTGGCTGACAGCTAGGTGAGTGGGTCTCATTTCAAAGTGCAGGTCAATCCAACCTGAAGTTCTGAAGACTAACATGCTAATCTCCAAGAGACAAAACATGAAGCAGCTTTCCATGGCGACTCTGTCCTGCTCACGCAAGTTGGAAGGATGGAATCACAAAAAAAACACAATAATTTTTTAATCCAACCTTCTGAGAATAAGTTATGGAATGAATTAAAAAAAAAAATAAAATAAAATAAAGATCAAAAACAACATGGACAGGTTTTATGAATAACATAAAATGCATTGATATATTAACAAAGATGCAGCAATAATAATAAGCTTATAAATAGTACAAACTGAAGATATTACTGCAGCATTTAAGTAGAACATTTCAGAAGGAATTCTAAATGCAGGCTTACCAACATGATCTCATTCACTGTGAAGTTCTGTGGAAAGAAGCCCAAACACGCTCAACTTGCGAGGGTCTCGCATATCGTCCTGCTACAGCGTCATTTATCGTCATGGAAACATCAGGAGAAACAACCGCATGGACCGAAACCATTGTGCACTTGAAATTTCATTACCTCACTCCTTTACAGAGGGCTTTGCATTAGTCAAGAGTGAGCGAGAGAGAAGCTGCCAGGATCAGGATGAAACATTCATACGGAGGCTGGAGCTCACAGCGATATCGCCTGACAGGTGGATTTCTGGCTGAGGATGCCGATTGTTGCGGTTAGAGGGGAGGAACACGTTGAAAATCCCTCACGGCACAACTGTGTCCGACTGGTCACTTGGCGGCAAAATAGTGAGGCGGTTACCAGTACGAAGAAGCGACAGAAAGACCAGTTGGATTGAGCAAAACAAATTCATAAAGCAAATCAATAAAAACAACACAAAAATATTAAAATGACCGATCATTAACCTTTGCCTTTAACTGCCAGGCGTGAGAAGAAATGGATTTTCATATAATCTTGCCAATATACATGTTATGTACCCTGACCTTCTCCACACCTTGTGACCTTCGACATGGACTGAATGGTTGTTTTTCATATGGCGCCACCAGGCTTGTTAGGTCTAAGCAAAGAGACTTCTGGGAAAAACACTGAGATGTGTCCTTGGTTTTAGAAGCTAAGAACACCTTATCTTTGGGGAAGGCCCCATATGGGGTAAGACACCGAAATGAACCCAAACACTTTTTACAGATCCAAGTGAGCTTATCTTTTCATTTTCTTGTTTCATGCCGTTATTGTTTTATGTATTATACATTAAAATTCAATCACTACAGAACTCAACCATCTTGAGAATTTCCAGAAAAACCCAACACTGATTACATTGTAAAACATACAGCTATTTTTACTGATTAGATATTAGGTATACATAGGCACATGTAACGGTACATATGAGCACCCTCCGAGAGGAAAAGCAGCAAACAAGACAGCCCTGCCCTTTGACCTTATTGCCAGGGCAACGGCACAATGCAGGTCAGCTGGTGTCCAAGCAGTGAAACAAAGCAGCCGGCCTGAAACACCCTGGTGCCTGACGCTGACCCATGCAATAGGAAACGACCAAATAAAGCATCAAATGCAGCACATTTCCCTGAAAGCAAGATCCATTCAAGAGTCGTGTTCATAGACGTTCGCAAAACAGACAGGGCTCGACTCATTCATCTTCGATGTGAGTATCAGACAAAATTATATTTTACATGCGAGCTTGAAGGTAATGTGTTAATTCTGTAGTAGTGTCCTACAGGTGTTATCACAAAAGCTTTTACATAAAAAAACATAATCCACTTATATAAAAGAAGGTCATCCAGATATGAAAACGTTTAAGACAGATCCATCAGTCGTTTCTTCTTAAAAAACATGTATTTGCCTTTATGGAAATACAGGTTACAACTGGCCTTTGTCTTTTGTGCTGATATAAACATTTGTTAGGGAGGAAGGCAAACCAATTGCACTTCTCTGCCTTACACACTTCTATGACATGGTGGAGCCAGACAGGGTGAAGATCTTTCCACCCCACCCCGATTGCTATAGCAGTGCCGGGCAGGGCCCCCACGGTCACTGCCCTCATGTTCATAATGTGGCTTCAAAACACAGCAGAAAAATCTGATGAGGGATATTGTTTAAGTCACCGCTGGACGCATTTACTAAATGAAATGATTTATGCTTATAATCAAACGGCTGCCGGACTTGGCCCCTCCCCTTTTCACTTTGGTTACTATGGAGGTAATAGAATGCGATAGGTTTCCTGACAAAGCTATTGTGGCACTCAAAGCGGCTTTGGCACGGCGGGTTCATGGTCTGAGAGCTAACAAGGGCCCTCATAAGTTCATTAAAGATGAGAACCAGGAGGCTTGCTTAACATCTCAAAGAAGCGTCTTGAATCTGGCAAAACACTTGAATGGAACGCATTGTGCATCGGGACATTTGAATATTAATGCTAAAGGAGACACGTTTGTTCAGTGCGCAGTGTGAGAGCTCGGGAGCTTGGCGGATGACTTGATCCAAGTGTGAGCAGTGGAAACGTGCACCTGGGAAGTCAGGGCGCTGGACAGCGTGCACATCCGTTTTTTTTACTCGCAGTGTGATAAGGGGGCATCGTCTGTTCTAGTGGACAAATTGACCCAGGGGCTGCAGATGCAACAGAAAATCCATTTGTCTTTGTACTTGCACGTCCGCCGGTTAGAAACTCCACTGTACACCTGAAAGCCGTCCGGGCTCCGCTCCAGAGCTGCCTCGCAATTCTTCTGCCAGATAAAGGGCAGCCAAAACCCCAGCAGGTTTTTATCAGGCTCGAAGTAAACATGAAAATTTAAATGCAGAGGCCACCTCGCAAGCAGTAATGAATATCCAAAGCATCGGGGACAGTGTACAATCCTTTTGTTTATTTTCCAAGATGAAGGTCCTATAAATATTGATAAACCTTTTACATTTTACCCTCTTTTATGAAACTAAAGCGGCGATTCTGCATAACCACAATCACAAAAACAATAACATGGTAATATAAACAGCAAAAGCTAATAAAAACCTAATTTTTATTAATACTATGACTAGCACATCAGACACAAAATTTGACCATTTTATTTAATGGACCTTCTAACATCTGGAATGAACATTCACCAGAGTATAGTAATTATTGGACTTAATCCCATAAGTGCATTTGGCCTTTGTTAGGTTAGCAAACACGAAAATGGCAAGTGATTGCTTAGAATTGTGATGTCACTTTCAGACTGACAAGTATTAATCTAGCCAATATGGTTCTAATTATCTTCCAGATTAATGATGAAATACTTTCATATTAAACTAAAGGTTCAAAACATGGTTATGCAAATGCTCAAAACAGTGAAATAATCTGCAAAGATAAAATGCCAAATATGTGTATGTTTCACGTGTGCAGTGTTTACTAATTAAACACAGATGTGCTGCCAAACCTAGACTTGAAGCAATCCATCACAGTCTACTTCAACAGCTTGCAAATCTATGTTTATTACGGGGACTGTAGTGCCTGTGAGAGCCGTTGATATAGAAGAGGGGACTTGCACTGCTCTGCAGCTGATGTGTCTTGCTGGGAATGGATTTTAGGTCTGTGAATCAAAATCTCTACCTTTCAGATTGTCTTTAAAAGTCAGTTTTAATGTACTGGGCTAAGTATCAGTTTAAGCAACTGAATCACATTTCACGACAAATTAAATTATTATTTTAGGGCTCAAACGATAATTCTCAAATGAGACTTTACGAAATGCTTAATTAAAAAAACAGCATCGATTGACGTTATGGGCAGTTCTTAGTCGATTATACAGTTGCAGTACAAAAAGTACAAAACAAGTATTGTAAATATGATTTTAGTACACAGGTGCAAATAAACAATGGTTAGTCCATCAAAATATGTAAATCACAAAACATACAGGAACGTCATTGCGCTAAAAGAAAGCGGTCGCGCTTTTGCTCAGCACTGCCCCCTATCGGATATAACTGAACCCGCGGCTTAAACTGTTTCGAACTCGCCAACTCACAGCGCGCACACTTATCGGGGCTTTACGCATGTAGAACGAACAATGCGATTTATTTCTTTTTTTATTATACACACAAACTGCTGTTATATTACTTAATAGAGAGGAGAGAGAATGACTTGACCAGATTACGGTCTTTTATCCCACTGGCATTTCCATTCTCTTTTTTCCATCGGAACGTCAGAATCTAGATTAAAACCTACACATACAAGTTATTTCGGGGGCCTGGAATGCTTATTAATTAAAGCTTCTGGATTCTTACGTTTACCCTCTCCTCTCCATCAAGATCTTAATCAGACCGCAAAACAAAGGGCAAATCGCAAATGATACGTTTGATCCCTGGTGAATGTCCGGTTCTGGAGCTAGGCAGTCAGAAGCTGCGACTAAGGTGGATGCGGGGCTTTCGGGAAACTTAGGGAAAACACCGACACACTAATAATGGCTGATGAAAACCCACCGACGAAGCAACACTAATGCACTAATGTCCCTTTCGCTGCAAGTCCACAGGACCGTTGGCATATAACCATTATTTCAGAAATACGCTCAATCGTCCAGGTACCGCACATATCGTAAAATGTCCTAAGTGTTTATGCTCGTGAATTGAAATGCATCCTAAAAATAGGCTCTTTTATAATAATGCCCGAGGAAAATTCAAGGAATTCAAAAACACCAGTTCACAACTATTAAAAAGCATCGAGGATGTAAGTGTATTAGTTATGTCGAAGTTACAATTCAAATGATCTAGTTCTATTAAAATACGTACAGGAAAAATATCTTTTAAGGGTACACCCCGGCGATATCAGTGCTGCGGAGTCCCGCGGTCGTATCTGCGTCCGAAGGTGAAGCCGAGCGAGCGACGCGCTCCTTCCATATAGCCGTCCGCCTTCATCCACAATGCAGATAACGTCCACGCACGACAGCCGAACAGGCAAGTGCAAGTGGAAAAACGATCGCTACTTAGCCTCCCATCATGCGCCTTCAACATTTAAATTTAAGGATAAGAGTATAAATGACACACAAGCAGAAGCGCTTTGCATTTTAAAACGCACATTAATGGTATGTCGTTCAGTAGCTCTTCATGAAACAAGGATCTCTTAAAACGTTTAAACTCGCAAAACGTTAAATTCGTTTAATTTAATATATACAGAAGCACAAATGCACGTTAGAAGTGCCTGTTAAATACAGATATATATATAAAAAAACTTTTTTTCAGAATTCCTTTGAAGTAGCCTATGCGGTTTGCCAAAAAAGAATAACACAGGTAATATACAAAGTGACTGAAAATTGCGCATTACCTCGTCTTAGGACTTAAGCATTTAGTTTTCCGGACGGGTTGTGATGATAAACAAGGCGACGGGTGTCACATCTGCTCCTGCGTCTCAGTAATGGGGTACCTCCACTTTTACACGATCCTCCACTCTATCCGCACTGTCTCGGCGAGCCGCAGCTACTACACGGGTAAGCGCAACTCCGCAGATGTAGGGGTGTCCTAACCAGAAACCCAATCATGGGAAACTGGCCTCTTACCTAAAAGATATGTTATGCGCTGATGATTTAAAACGGCTTTTTACTACAGTCCCACCCAATTACAACCTTTGTTTCGAATTGCTAAAGAGTTATACGTAATAGTATTAACTTTGCTGCACCCCTTTATTGCGATGGGGTAGTCGTCATCTCCGCGGTTAGGTGCCATGGCAATTAGTTAACTGTTTGAAACTATTCAAGATAAGAGGGATATGTATACGCCTATATAATTTATTTTAACGAATTACAATCGTGTTGTTTTTGACGTTATCGTTGAATTAGATTTCCACTTTTAAAATATTCAGAATTTTAGTATATTTTTCCACTATAAAAAAAATAACTGGCATGCTTGTTATTTAATGCAATAATCGCATGTATACAACATACAAAGATATAAGATTAATCTGAGCACGAAGTTTCCTGGTATGTCATACAATTAATGTACATAAAATATAAAGTGCACAACGTTAAGCAGAATTCTGTATTAATCCAGGGGGGATGAGAGGACGCTAATGGTTTATTATAATAGCTATACTTATTACTATTTAATTTAACGAACCGTCTCCTAGACAGACTTTGAAGGATACTTAACATCTAACAACAAAATACTTATTTAAAATACAACTGTATAGGCTATTCATATAAAACGTTAATGCAAATAAAGATTTTGTAATTTGGCCGAATAAATTTCTGAATAAGTTAGTCCTTTTGAAAATAATGTGAAGTTGTAAAATGTCTCATTTAAAGATTACTATTTTAAATGAACTTAGAATAATTAACGCGTACCATTTGTTCGAAATGTCCGTACTTCAGGTTCTAAAAGGCCTTTCATTGGTTTTACGACCAATTAAACGCATGAATGACCGTTTTTACCAATGCGATGCTGAATATAAATGAATATGTCGTGCAACTTATTGCAATTCCATGGAAAAAGTGCACCCCCCATAATCCAGGTGGGGGCACCAGAAGTCTGACTGCAAGTAGACAGATATGTATGAATAATCATTGTATGTATTGTGACACTTAAATCACTACATTCAGTTACGGAGTAAGTTGTCAGAATTGTGTACTGTATATACCTAACTGCTGTATCGAGCATTTGTGCGAACGTTGATATGCAGTTATACTACAAGCCATATAATTTCACTCGTTATATACTCTTTATATCCTTTAACGCTGATATATTGTGTAAGCATTTAAAACAAAATGAGCATTGATTCTTAGTCTTAGAATAACTGTGACAGCCTATACTTTTAAATGGAATGCTCATTGTTTTAGCTAGGATTGATAAGATAATATGAATAAATGTATGAACCTATGTTTAACATAAATTGTTACAACTACAATAAATGATTTGTAAACTTGTACGTGTTTTACCTGTCGACTAGAGTCAGGAACAGGATCGCGGGAAGTGTAGTGTGCTCTCACCCGTTTTTTGACACGAATTTAGGCAAAGACTCACGATTAAAAAACTAAATTTCCCAGAAATCCTCGCGTCTTGCGGCGAAATCCCGTTTCCCGCAGTTTGCGCCTGCGTAACTAGACGTGGCAGCCGCATCATGTATACATGGAAGCACCGCAGGAGTGGGACGAGTGGACTCAAAATGTACATTTTCTTTCTGCTGGTAAGTGTCTGTTACATAAATACGCTAGTACGAAAACCTGTAGAATTATTAAATCGCTTGTTTGTGCCCCAGTGGGCGGTTCACCTGAGGCTGCAGCAGTCGTGAGACGTACAGAGCAAAGTTGGTAGCTTGGGAACTAGAGAAATCCTGAAGTTGAACTTGAAGACGTTGGCCGCTGAATGACAGCCCTTTGTAGCGCTTAATTTGCGTCTTTATAATGTGTAATAAATACGCGTTCGTGTGCTTCTTTGTTTATGCCGTTTTTGAATAAGAGCCGAGAGGTCAGCTTTAGCTGAATCGAGGTCTCGTCCGTCAGCTCGGTGCTTAGAATCCTTAGAACCATCATTAGAATTATTTTATTCGAGATGTACAAAAAGTCAAAAATTTGTTTGGTGTAGGTGGTGGCATGAAGTGTACAATTTAAACAACAATGATAATAAAATTGAGACGGAAGGAACAAAAAAAATGTGCTTTAACATATCAGCGTGAGAGAACCAGGTGTAGGGTACAATCAGTTTTAAGTTTTGTAGATGCGTTTGTCTTTCTGTGAAATGTGCTACTTTGAGCGGTGTCTTGGTATAGAAGTGATCATCTCGCATGTTTGCTGGAGCTCCCAAACTCGCTGATTACCAGCCTATATGGTCTCTCCATACAGGAGGGAAACGGTGGCTATTATCTTCATTATTTTTGACTTTGTCCCAACAGTTCTGTTTTGTAAAGGAATATGCCACGGGCAACTCGGCATATCTGATTAATTCATGATGAATCTTTTAAACAAACATCTTTTAATAGCCATCAAACTGCGAGCCTTAATTTGTATTCCCCACCTATTTACTTACAGTGACTAACGTGTGTTTTCACAGTTGTTATTTTTGGCAGGCTGTACCTCAGGACCTTCCTGGTTGGCATCCTGTTTCTATCAACCAACGCAAACAATTGGATTAGACTCGTATAGCTCAGTCTGCTTTAGCTAAATCTGCTTGCTGTATTGTCTTGCCGCTCACATTCCTTTTAAAGTATTCGAGTTTAATTTTTACTGAGTGGTGCACTTTGGGGAGTACTTCCACAAAGTGACATGATCAGTGTTAATGGGAAGTCTCTCTTCAGTATGTTAATGCGACTCCCTGTCCTCGGAATAGCGTCTTTATACAGAGCTGCTCAGAAATCTTTTGTGTACAGCACGAGCAAAGCCTACGCTGTAAGCTTGGGGTGAAATGTTTTAGCGGTGTCAGCTTTCATAATTCAAGACTCATCTTTCTCAGTAGCGCGGTTCATTAATTTTAAGAAGGTGGAGAAACTGAAGTGATTTGTGCTGATTCAGTGCTGCCCTTAAAAGCGGAAGCTTTTTTTTTTTTTTTTTTTTTTTTTGCAGAATTGTCATTCAACATTGAGCTTGGTTACGGTTTGTTGCCTCTCGTATTTTGCTTGTGAGAGCTTTGCTTCACAGATGGGACTGTGTTCTTTTCTGCGCAGTAATTTAATGCACAGTGGCACAGATGATATGGCCCTGCACCCTTGCGTTTGTCAAGGATTAGACAGTAGCGTTAAAGTCCCCCTTGGGTAAGGTGAGTGACGGTGGGGCGGGCAGCCTCGTGTTGCGCTTCTCTGTAGCAGGCACTGAATGGCCTGGCAGATGCTTATTCCCGCTGTGGTTGCAGCTGATTGAAACCACACCAAGACTTACAGCAGTTTGAAGGCAGTCTTCCTCAGGTCTTTGTAGAGACGGGCCCCCATAAGAAGGGGGTATGTTACCATTAATACTGATGACGCTGGTGTTTCCGAAAGGTATGGTGAACATTGGCTGATAATCCTCGACCCCATTCCTTGCATTTCTCCCTTTTCGCCTGGCTGATGGAGAGATTTCCCAATTGGAAGTGTAGCCCGTTCAGTGTACGCTCTGGGGGGGCAGGGGGGGATCAGGCCTGTCCTCAATTTCTTTTAGGCAGTTGCTGAAAATGGAAATGGCCCTGAACCATGTCATTTGGGACAGTACTTGCATCATGAATGTTGTTGCCTGGGAAGCAGCAGAGATGTGTTTAAATTGCTGCTTCTGTTATATCACCTCTTACCCTGTGTGCAGAGCTCCTGTCTTTGTTTGTTTCCATTTATGTTTAACATAATTAGGAAAAACTTTTATCCAGAGCAACATACATGTGAGACAATTAGCACTTATGCTGTCCAGGAGTCAGTCGGGCGTAAGGTGCAGCTAGGCTGAGTTTCCAGTCAATGCCCAGGTACAGGTGTACACTGTCTTGGAGCAGGAGCTATGTGACAACTTCTAACAAAGTACCTAATAAGACAATTCAAGGACCATAAGTGCAATATATGAACATTCAGGGAGTGTAAAGAGGCATCAGGCTAGTAGGGAATTTCATGGAACAGGTGAGTCTGGAGTGACACTTTTCATGTGTTGGGGGCGTTTCCAAGCAGCATTGGCTTGCTCACCAAAGAGGGCAAGATGGTAGTTCTTGATTATGGGCATGATGTAGGTCTTGAGGATCTTTTTGATGAAGATGGGTGGCAGTCCATTGACAGGCCATTGAGCCTGCACCAAGGACTTGGCGAGTGCCAATATGGAGCTAGTGAAGAGTGACGAGGGGTGCGACATAAGAACATTTAAACTGAACATTTAAATCAGACGTGCTGTTGTTTTGATTCATTTGCATTGGTCTGATAACACAAAGTGGCTGGCCTGCTGTTTGAAGGCCTCTAAACCTTGACTGAGGGAACTGTTCAAAAATTCCGATTTTACAAATTCTGTGTTTTAATCTCATGGAGGTCATGTGAGATCATGGGAGGTGTTGAAACCTTTCATGGATTGATCAAAGATGTTTTTTTTTTTCCTGTCCCCAAAGCCATTAATTAACCTGCAAATATCTCTTGAATTCTGAAGTTCTCGTGTTAAGTTTTTCTCTTCACTGTTTGAGTCTATAGCATCCCCTTTTGCATTCTTACACTCCATGACACCAGCATTTGCTTTCAGAAGCCATACTCCTCCTACATGTTGGCATTAAACCTGCACCGACCCTGCAGGTTTCAGCAGCACTAAACCTTCAATTTCACCATTTTTAGGTCACATGAAGACAGCAGTGTTGAGTAATCTATTAAGTTAAGTTTAGGGTACCCTGCCTCAGCCATTTAATTGCAGTCTTGGAGAGGCAAGACCAGAAAGTTTTCCAGCTCCCAGTACACATCTTAAAATGGGTCGGGAAAGACCATAAACAGAGTTTTTGGTATTGAGTGCCTGGCTAGAATTAATGTCTTGACCTCAACCCTTCAAAGCTGTAATTGGAAAGCCTTGTCTTAGATAGCTTGCAAACTGGATGGCTCTGTCTAGAATAGCCTTGGATAGCCTGGCATAGTGAATAGCCTGGCATACTGGATGCCCCTGCCTTGCATTTAGTTAATGCTTTTATCAGAAGTACATTGCAGTGTACTTGTATCCGGCTGTTTCTCCTGATTACAGATATTGTGGATATTTTACTTCAACTTGGAGAATCTACAGCAAGGTTCTTTTGGGACTTGAGCCTATTGTCTGTTTTGCAGGTCCGTCTTTGTTCTGCCTTCTGGTTGTACTGGAACAGCTTTAAACAGCGAGCTTTAAACATGACCATATGTGTCCTCTCTGTGTTCCTTATTTGTGTAATTGTAACCACTCACATTCCCTAAACAGAGAAATCACCCTTCAGAACTTCAATTTAGGATCATTTATTTGGTTCAGTGTGATTTTTAATTATTATTTTTTTTGGTGCCTCCTCTGGTGAATATCTGTCAAGAGGTAAGCCAGACTGTCCTCTTTCTGTAAGGCACTGTCCTGTTAAGGGTCCATCTTTCTGGCACCTCGAGCTTCTCAGCCACATTAATGTGTGATCTTCACTAGCAGACCATACTTCCTCCTCCTGCCCAATGTCCTGATTGCTTGCCCCCATCTCCCCTTCAGCGCGAGCGCCCTGGCCTTTCAGGATCCACCATGCGTTAATTATGAACCTCCTGCCATGTGTCACCTCATTCCTGGGGGGGTGCCTCTGGTGCTGGCTGGACCCTGTCATTTAATCAACACGTTTGATGAGTCAGGAAGCTCCAAAAAAGGAGAAAATTGGATTTTCATACACTGCACAGAGCTCATCATTTATCCCCCCGACCGTGTCCGGTGGAGGCATATCAGATGCTGCCTTTGCCACCCTTTGTCTTGACAGCCATTCATTAAAGCGCTTGGTTTCGTGTGCATCTCAGAATTCTTCTAATGCCACAGCCGAGTAATAACTTCAAAAGTTACGTTTCTCAGTTTGTTCATCGTCCTGAATGAAGGAGAGTGCCAGGCACCTCTGCCATCTGTGTCCACCGCGAGTAAAACGGAGTAGTGAGGAAGAGCTCACTTCCTGTTCAGGGATGACCTAAGGCTTGTTGAAGCATCTCCTCGCATACTGTGTAATCCCTGTGGTTGGCTTGATCGTGGCCACTGTGCAGGGGTGGATTTACTCCTTTGAAGGCCTCGGCTGCCGTAACTAGGGGGCCCCTCAAGCGAGCCACTTGAGCTATTTTTTGAGCCGAGAGTGAGAATGCAAATCTGTACAACGCCAATAATCCGCTAATCAGTGCATGGGGTGCTGGTGTTAAAACTTGCCACTGGGGTTTGGTGCCACAAACCCGCCTGGGAACGTAAGGTCACCGTCTGCCGGGAGTCAACCATTTGACTTTTAAGAGCTGTGCAACTTTGGCTAAGACTCTGCGTTCTTCTCTGCAGGTTGGGAGTGCTTCCGTGCTGCAGGCGGTGAAGGTGTCTCCCCTCATCGAGACGGTCAGTGACCACAAGGACTTTAAAAAGCTCCTCAGGACCAGAACCAATGTCCTCATCCTGTACACCAAGTCAGGTTAGTTGAGACCTTTGAAACCGTTGTCCTGCAATGGTAGGATACCCAAGCTAAGCCTTACCGTCTGCTTTACGGTAGTCTTCATGGGCGTCAAATATGAGTTCACCTCAAGTCACTGCTTTCCGGTCATTCCAAAATCGTTATCATGCTGCTATTGAAACGTGACCATTGGTTAAGGCTGGAGTGTTTGATTCGCTGTAAGATCATCCATCTGTAGCCAATGGTGTCAGAGGGCAGCTCTCTGCTCATTTTTTCCCTCCCATTAATTGAATTTCCTCCCTTCATCTCTGCTTTCTGACCTGCTGCCGCCGCTGAGGGCATCGTCACTGTCTCCTGCAAGACGTCTCAAATGTACTTCTCATGCTTCTCTGTCTGTCGGCGGTCGTCAGAGGGAATTATGCCTGTCAAACTGGCCGACATCACCTCTGGGGAAATTCCGCAATCAGCCTGCAAAACTGAAACTTGTTGGATTCGATGCGAAGAATCAGACCTTGTCGGTTTTTTTCGTGATTAAGTGTCGACCTGAGGGGGAGGGGATGGGTTGGAGTCTGTCCCGGACCCTCCCGCCATTAGACCCAAAATCACCCACACATTGTTGTATTAGGATCATAAAGCACAAATATTTTAGCAACAGATGAAAATGACCTTGTCTGTTGCTCCAGTTAGAATGTTTTCTTCCCCTTGAATTTATATTGTGACTCAAACGCCCATGAGACGTTAGCGATTAGTGTCTGATGTCGCTCAGCGCCTTTAATGCTCTGTAAGTGATGTCCCGGGCTGTCGCTGCAGACGTCACCGGCTTGGGTTAAGCCAAAGAAGAAACTTTGAATTGTAATTGCATGCTTCCTTGTCACTCGCCTGCACTCATGATGAAGCGACGGGGGCGGTGATCATCTGATTCTGCTTCCCAGAGGGCTGTCAGTCATGTTCTCTCTCTGCTCATGCAGACATGTCTGGTGAGAGACATCTGAAGCTGCTTTCTGAAGTGGCCCAGGCGGTGAAGGGCCAGGGGACCATTGCTTGGATCAACTGTGGGTAGGTATTTGTGCCCCATCCCCCCCCAGTCCGTGGGGGAACTCGATGGAGAGCTGCTCCATCCAAACTGTTGTTCTGTTGCTGGTCCTGGATTTTGTCCTCGCAAGTCTAAGCAGATTAGCTTTCATGGAGTAACCCCTGGAAACCCAGTCGATTCACTTTTAACGATATGACATTCTGTTCCACGCACTTTTAATTCTGAATAGTTAAGGTATATTTAAAAGAGAGATCAGTGTTTTCTGTTTTCATATAGGGGATAAATATTTAAGACATTGTCAGGGGTGACAAAATGGAGCTGTGCTGAATCTAGGCTGAGGCTGTAGGGCTGCTGTTTCTTTGTGGCTCTCGGGTGCCGGCAGAGGCCTCGGGTCGGAGCCCTGGGGGTCAGTAAATTGGCCGAAAAATCTGTGTGTTTCCATCCAAGTTCCTTGGAACGGCCTGGCTTTAAAATGCCGAGTAAATTTTCGGGCTTTCCATAAAAACACTCTTCCTGGCTCACTTCGTAAAGTTGCCAAGAGGCATGCAGCACTTGCATGCTAAGTGGCTCGGTAACATGATTTTACCTTTTTATGCCTTATGGCATGAATACGCTTTTAAAAATGCTTTAGCATATAGTCGCTGTCTTGTAATGGAAGAGAAGAGTGTTTTTACTCCCCTGTCAAAACCAAAATGACTTATTGTCCGCTAAGAGAGCAGTTGCTGTCTTCATGTTTTTTTTCTACTTCCTTTAAATTACCCAGAGGTTCTCTTGCAGAAGCGAGTCGCACATCTTAGCCCAAAGCCTACTTCTTAAAATAAAATCTAAATGGGCTTTTCCTATATCAAATGCATACAGCATTATGTCTGACAAAGTCACTTAAAATCACAGGCCTCTGGTGGATTAACGTCTGGGCTTCGTGCTAGAGGTCAGCTGCTCCCTGGTCATGTGATTGTATCTGAATGTTCTGGCAAAGGACGTTTTTAATAAATTGCTGGAGAATGCTTTTTTCCAGACACACAGACCATCTTTTTTTGCACAATTCAGATGCCTGGATCACTGATATTCCTGTGAGATCCCGCAGCATTATTTAGACTAATTCAATTCGCTTCATATCATTTTTACAGGTTCCCTTCCAGTGTGCTTTCAGACGGCCCAACAAAGTGTAGCAATTCAAGGGCTATGTTCAATATTTAGTATAGCTTTGCGATAAATGTTTAATACATTGAAAGTCTTATCTGACAGCAGTTCCAAGCGTGTATCCCACAAATGCATTTTCTGCGGGGCGTAAGGAGTAAGACAGGCTTCATCCTGAAGGGGGCGTCATTACTCAGACATGAACAGATGACACAGCAGTCCATCCTGCCACCTCCAAATTCTTACTACCATAAACTGTGCCTATAAATGGAACCAAAGTCGCATGCAGAAATATGCAATTTAAAAGGGGGTGAGTAAGAAAATGCTAGAAGCTCCCCAGGGCTGGGGCATCTCTACGGTGAAAGGCAGCAGAAAGAGCCTGACTTGGGTCCAGATACATGATCTCTGTGCTCCGAAGATAGACCAGTGCAGATAAGTGCTGCCCAGCTGTCTGATGGTGGACTGATGACTGAGGTGGTTTTGAACCCCTTGTGGAATACGGCAGGAGAATGTGCTTCCTGCAGATACAAAGCACCAGCATGCAGATGTGAGATGGAAATGCTTCAGCGTCTGACTGGCTAGTCTGTGTTTAGAAGTAGCGAGTCTTTGCAGGCATGGTGTTTCCTTGGAGAGTCCTGTGAGATGCGCTGCGCTGGGGGCCGAGAAAACCGGCAGCCAGGCTCAGATTCCTGCGATCTACTGCCTTTGCTTGCATTCGTGTTCACTCATGCACCTTCCAGGCCGGGAAGTTCTAGGCCACCCCTGGTGATTAACGTCAACCGTTTAATTAAAGTATACGACTGAATTATAACACCGGAATGTGCCGCTGAGGCCTGTGCTGTACTTGGTCGCTGGGGACGGCCCGGAATGTTCCGGTGTCCGTAAGCTACCTGTGTACCATAAGCCTGAGTGGAGATGTTGCCTCGGCTCCTGATGGCTTTCTTGCTCTGGCGGCTGCCTCCTAACGAGACTGCCGCCCCCTGCCGCCCGGGCTCTCAGGAGGTATGTGGGTGGAGATGATTTCATGCTGGTAGCTTCTACCCTGTCCTGCCATGAAAATGGCGCGGCATGTGAGTCTAGCCGTGCTTCGTGGTACTGGTGCAGAAACGGGGTGACTGGAACCCACGGGGCTTCAGGCTGCAGGCGCATTCTTTAACTTCTGCACCGCCGTCTGTCCAGGACTCGGCACAGCTTTTACATTTTCCCGGCACCGTGTGTGTTCATCGAGATGAAGGGTGGCCGAGTCTGTGGGCGGGTAGCGAGACGTTGCGTAGATCCTCTTCATTAAAACTGATCCTCCTCTTATCTGTTTCGCAGGTAGAAAAGTGATAATGAAGCAGGCAGTGTGTTTCCTCGAAGGGCCCTGATGATTAGTCTGCCTGTCAGGTGTCCTCTGGTATTGGCTTTCTCGTGATGTGTCTGTTGAGCGGCTGCTCCTCTAGTGCTCAGTCTGGGTAATTCATCGGCGCCTTGCATGCAGAAACATTCTCTCTCCGTGGTTTCCAGACTGCTTTAATTTGACTCACAGTCGTAACTGAGTACTCATATGATCCAGACTCAGTCGTAACTGAGTACTCATATGATCCAGACTCAGTCGTAACTGAGTACTCATATGATCCAGACTCACAGTCGTAACTGAGTACTCATATGATCCGGTTTGAACTGCCAGCCCCCACCCACCCCACATTTTCGGTGGCACTGCTGAGCATGCATCCCGGGTCCTGCGATGTGTGTCCCTCCACAGCAGCAGTAGTGTGACTGAGCCCCCCCCTCCCCCCCAACTCTGCAGCTCCTTGTTAAGGCAGCCCTGTTTGGGACCTGAACCCCAGTCCTCGTGGCTGAAAAGACAGAGGGGTGTGATTCTGGTGATGTAATCGCTCTGCGTTCCTGAGATTTCCTTTCGAGGGCCCTTTGGCTTTCCCCGCCCATTTGATTTCCTGGTTTATTTCTCACGGGTATTTTCACCACTCTCCATGTTTGATTCTGGTTTGACATTTAGTTTTACATCAGAAAATTTTGTAACATAAAAAAAAAATCAGTGTTTCCCAATCTGATCCTTGGGGACCCACAGACAACCACATTTTTGAAGGAACTGGGAGGGAGCAAAAATGTGGACTGTTCATTGGTCCACAAGGGTGAGATTGGGAAACACTGTTGTAAGTTACAGGATGGCTAGGGGTTTGAATTTCAAACAGTCTAAATACTCCCAGCAAGGTATAGGCATAGGCAGTTTACAGCTATTTCAGAAACATTGACCAGTTTCTCTTTATAAAGATGCATAACTAGAACGTTCTGCTTTGGGTTTACTGTGAGGTAATGTGCTTTTAATATATTAGAAATTAATTACAGATGTGGAAAGTATTCTGAAATACAGAAAGCATTTAAGAGGTTTGTTTGGCAGTCCTGCATGTCACGGCCAGAGCCTTTTCGCATTTGTGGGGATCTTGATCACGGCCAAGGCCCTTTTGAAGCTGTTGGGGCCTTTGGTGTCTGGCTGGGGCCCTTTTGCATTGCCAGGGGCCTTGATCTATGCCTGGGGCCCTTTTGCAGCTGTTAGGGCCTTTTGGTCTCTGCTTGGGGCCCTTTTGCGTTGGCAGGGACTCTTGATTTCTGGCCGGGGCCCTTTTGCGTTGCTGGGGGCCTTGATCTCTGGCCGGGGCCCTTTTGCGTTGCTGGGGGCCTTGATCTCTGGCCGGGGCCCTTTTTCGTTGGCTGGGGGCCTTGATCTCTGGCCGAGGCCCTTTTGCGTGGCTGGGGGCCTTGATCTCTGGCCGGGGCCCTTTTTCGTTGGCTGGGGGCCTTGATCTCTGGCCGGGGCCCTTTTGCCTTGGCGGGGACTCTTGATCTCTGGCCGGGGCCCTTTTGCCTTGGCGGGGACCCTTGATCTCTTGCCTGGGCCCTTTTGTGTTGCCAGGGGTTTATTCTCTGGCCGGGGCCCTTTTGCGTTGCCGGGGGCCTTTTTTTGCATTTCTGAGAACATTGTTCTCCAGCTGGGGCCGTTTGCTTTGGGAGAACAGGAGCCACAGAGGACACCTCTGCCAGGCTGGAGCAGTTAAGAGGGAGCAGCCTCTGACATGAGTCAGTAAACGTGAGTCTGTGCTAACATGGGTGAGCCCAGTGAGTCAAAGGGTCCTCTTCCTCCCATGCGGGGTGTCCTTGCACATACCTGTCGCTGTCATCATCTGATATGGCCCATACTGTCCCCTCCACGCTCTGCTGAAGGTCTGATGCTCCCTCTGCCTCTGGCCTTCATAGTCAGCACTTTAATGAACGTAAATTTGTTTACATATATTTGCATTTAACCCAACACTTTTTTTATATATACAGTAATATATCTCATTTTCCCAGGGACTCAGAGGGCCGAAAGCTCTGCAAGAAAATGAAGGTGGATCCTTCCTCCAAGAGCAGCGGGGTGGAAATGCTGCATTATAAGTGAGTAGGTGGCTCTCATCTCTCCCATCGTTTGGGTACAGACCAGCATGACCTTGTCTGTGGCTCCACACCCAAAGCAGGTCGATGGTGGCTAGGAGGTAGGGATGGAGTAAAAAGATATGCAGCCTAACAGCACTGCCACCTTCCTGCGTCCCAGTCCTGCGAGCCTGACACTGACAATGCCGCCTCTGTGTCTCTTTAGGGACGGCGCCTTTCACACTGAATACAGTCGGCCTGCGACCCTGAAGGTAACTCGGTGACGCAGCCACCAAGCCTCACGGTGCCTCTCGGGACGGATAATCAAAAGCAATGCCCTTGGGTGTGGCCCGGTTATTCCTCGGGCAGAAAAGATGTTGTCCGTCCTGCTAGGCTTTCTCTGGAATTCCGGGGATACTCGGAATAAATGATGCCGTTTAAGAAGCTTAATTAGCCGGTTTCATCTTTTGTTGCAGGTTTATATAATCGGTTTATCAGCCATGAAGCCGGTGTTTTAGCGTGCCAAGCTGAAAAGAAGCTCTTAATTGCGTAGGCTTGATAGTGCTTTTTAATCACACAGAACTCATTAGCGAGTGGCTTAAGAAATTGTATGCATAGCTAAAATAATTCTGTCTATTTAGGAAATTAAATACTCATTCTGCCAAATGGCTGAAAATAGTGTTTCTTACGCCTTTGTCAGTAAGGGAATTTTACAGAAACTCATTTGTTTGTCAGTAGCAGATGGATGACAGACTGATCCGTGTGCTTCCTTTGAATAGATGGTCTCTGTCGGTTTCTTAATATGATTCTAGCTTACAGACAGGATTGGCAGTCATTTATGGCAGTCATTCGTTACTTTTCTGGCATGATGCCCTCTTCTGGCCAATTGTAGCCATGCTTTGTTCTGAAAAGCTACTCGTCCACTCGAGATGATGTGCTGTACTTTAAGGGTGTCCCGTCTGTCATCACTGGCTAGTTGGCACAAGACCCGGACAAATTACTCCTTGTGTCATTCGACAACTGCAGGCCGTCATGACCAATCAGCGTTCACTTTCCTTTGTCGTGCATGTCAAGCCTCGTGGGCCCATTTGTATTAAATTAATGTGCTTTTGTCTTCTCGTAGTCCATGGTGGCGTTCCTGAAGGACCCAACCGGCGCCCCTCTGTGGGAGGAGAATCCTGACGCCAAAGACGTCCTTCATGTCGGCAGTGAGAAAGTGAGCGTGCTCAGTACGGTGCTGAAGTGCCGAGCAGAGCGGGGGTTGGATGCGGCTTGTGCTGCCAGTGAAGGCTGAAGTTGACACCGGGCTGCTTATATGCTAAGCGGACAGGAGGATGAGGGGGTGTTGTTGGGCTCCATCCTGATCTCGCCTCTGATTGGCTCCTCTGTCTGTCCATCAAAGGATTTCAGGAAGCTGTTGAAGAAGGAGGAGCGGCCCATTCTCATGATGTTCTATGCGCCGTGTAAGTCCCCCATCCCCTCCGGGGGCGCTTAGACCATCTGCCCCGGCAGCTGATGAGTCACATTGACAGCTGGGGTGTTTGGCGGTCACGACGCACTTCAGTTTCACGTCTCGCCAGAGGTCACCTATGTCTCGCTCTCCCTGCTACCATCCTCCCCATCGTGGCCTCCTCAGACTAGGAGGAGAAAGTTTGAAAGAGCAGAATGTTCTGGTCCTGTCATGGATCCGTGAAGCTGTAGAGGGGAGCGTTTGGCTGTGCAGTGAGGTCACAGTGGCGTCACGGCGGCGGAACCCCTTAGAGAAAATCTCTCCCTCAGCTCTGCTGTTTTGGATGAGGGACAGGAAAGCTATTGATACTGCTTGAGGTTTTTTTTAATAGTTCAATTCATGTTTCATTCAATCAAACATTTTTCCATGTTAAAGGCGGCTAAGTAGCAAGCCTCACTGTTTGGATAAGGAATATCTGGCACGGTTGCGGGGGATGCGAGGGGACTGAACTTGACTCTGGTGACTTTTGGTTTGAGGCCGAATTTGCTGTCCACTTCCTCTTTGGTGCCTCTGCCCTGTATTTTCTCAAAGATATTTTTATTGACTTTAAACAGGAGAAAGACAACAGTAACAAAACAAAAAAGAAAAAAAAAAAAAGCACAAGTTTTTTTCCCCTCAAAAGATCTCACTAAGTAAGTCAATTCTGTAAGGGTTGCATACAGAAATCAGGTAACATTGCACTAGAGTATTATAGGAATGATGGCAATATAGACATATTCAAAAAACAATAATGATAACAAGGTGTGTAACTCTAAGCCCAAGAACCTTACCACATAATAACCCCATCCTCATGCCAGATTGATTAATTAAAAAGAACTACTAATAGACGGATTCTGAGTCTGAAGGCTTGAAAAATACTCCAGGAAGGGTCCCCACACCTTCTGAAATTCTTTGCTGGTATCACTAATTGAGTAGCGTATCTT
>JAODKE010000037.1:5459964-5470789 GCA_026779605.1 Mormyrus hasselquistii
CCTCCCTCTTTGGGGCTCTGTTATCAGCCCTCCCCCCCCGAACTCAAGTTAGGCGTATATTCTGACACGTCCTCCACTCAGCTGCCGCGGCTCGAACCTGGGCTCCTCCCACCCGAGGAATGCCCACAGAGTGATTCTTTGGCCATTATGGAAATGATGCATGTGTACGCCTGGGGGGGGCTTACGCCATTGACACCCCAGTGAGGCCAATTCCTTCTCTGTGGAATCAGGGTTTAATCCCGTCCTCTTGGGGTCTGCTTTGCTGCTTTGCCCCCTGTGAAAGTCCAGGAACCCGGAGACATGAAGATGTTCTTCACAATTACCGTCAGCTTGAAGGGGTTATAAGGGCCACGTGCCCTCATCGTCTCCCCTTTCCCCGCATCCTGACTGCTGTACCCCCTTTCAGCCCCGAACCAGATGCTGGAGCCTGTGACGCTGGCCGGAGTGGTGTCCTGTGTGCTCAGCCTGCTCTGCGGTGGCCTGAACCTGCTCCGGGGCGTCCACGCCATCGAGAGCGTCCTGCAGGTATGCTGGGCTGGGCTGGGCTGATCTCCCGACTTTGCACGCCTCCTATCCCCCCGCTGCTCTGTGGCCAAGTAAGAGCTCCCCATTAATGGGACGCCCCCCCCCCCCCCAGAATGAAGACGAGGACTTCAGCTGCGTCATCGCCTTCTTCCTGGGAACGGCGGCTTGTCTGTACCAGGTGAGTGACGACCCAGAGTGCACTCCGGCGTGAGGTTTCATTGTTCCCTCCGGTGATGTAACATTGGGGGCGTGTCCTCCTGCTCCTCCGCCTATTATCTCCTGCAGTGCTACCTGTTCGCCTACTGCACGCTGTGGAGGAACAGCAAGTCCTTCCTGTCCTTCGCGCTCATCTGCCTGTGTAACATGTACCTGTACGAGTTACGCAACCTCTGGCAGATCCTCTTCCACGTGACGGTGGGCGCCTTCACCACGCTGCAGATCCGCCTGCGTCAGCCGCAGGGCAAGGCCCCCGACTACAACGTCTGACCACTGGCCTGGGGGACAGGCTCGGGTGCCTTCGCAAAAACGAGGACTGCATGGTTACATGCTGGGGCGGACCCACCCCTGTACCTACTTTAATTAGCCAGAAAATGATTATGCCCGTTATTTATTGCAGCGTCTCATTTGTCAGGATAGCTTATGTGGCAAATGCGGGGTGTTCATTTCACTACAGCTGTGCCATCAGCATAATTGGGGGAGATGAATGCTATGCAGAGAGGGGCGGCTGTTTCCCCTCACTGGGAGCTCAGACAGCAGTGAAAACTGCGTTGTGTCGTGCGGGACGGCATAGACAGCCGGGCCGTATGCAAGCTTTCAGCTCCCCGTGGTGACTGAGGGAACCTGCCAATCATCTGTCTCGATTCGGAATCCGTGATTTGACAAAAAAAATAAAAATAAAATAACATAGAGCCACACGTAATAAATTATGGACCACACATTAGGTGCTTTGGAGCCGTTTTTGTCACAGAAGAGGTTCCTCTCAGCCCTGTGCTGTGCCCCTGTTTTGCCCTTAAGTAACAGTGCATTGAAAATGATCTGCCCTTCCATTCAGCCACATATCATGTCATGGAAATTTAGGGTTATTATTATAACTGGTGGTGCAGAGCTGGATCATTGAATGAGGCTCTTGGTTTGGGGAGACCATCCGCTGTTCAGTGGGGTGGGGGGGGGTTCCTGTTTGCTTCTCATTAGCGTGTATGTTTATATCCTGCATTTGCATTCCGGCCTGAGATGCTGCACTGTCCTCCTCAGTCCTGCCTTTTGTAAACCTCGGCCAAGCAGCGTTTTCAATTTGCATCTCATTAACCTTTGACAACGAACAAATTTCTCTGGTTAAATTCACTGAGGTTACTCCTAATTTGGTATGGCAGACATTTTTGAGATGAAGCATACTGCCACTTGTAAGGTATTGGTGAAACACCCCGCGGTGTAGCATTGAAGGAGTGGGGTGGGGTGGGGAGGGGGCGCTCTATTGCTGGGGCCCCCTGGCGGTGAGCCAGCCCATCTGCCCATGGAGGCACCCTGAGGGTGAACGTCGGCACGCTTCTGGGAGTTTTGGTCTCATCATTGTCATATATCTTTGCTATGAGATAAATTATGAATAATTGGTATTTATTCAGGTTAATTATGCTGACCTACTGTATGATTTTGTGACTGCAACATAAAATGCAGTGTGGAAGTGAGCGCCGACACTAAGTGGGGTGGGAATAGCCAGTTTGCTCATTTACCTGCACTGTTGCCTGCAGTATTCAGATGTCAAGCATGTATGTGCAATTTTTTAAAAACTTTAATAAACACAGTCAGGCATGTGCTTTTCAAGATGGGAAAAAAATAAAACAATTGAGCAGCACAGATGAAGGTTTTCTAGTGTCATAATGGCTGCATTACGCAGCATCATCTTGAGTCTTCGGTTTCTGTACTTCTCCCATAAAGGCTATAGTTGTGAACTTAGGCTTAGGTCTAGTCCCATTCTTGCTGACCCTGGCCCCTATTGCTGTCCACTGGTGTGTGTTGGCATGCAGCCCCCTGCTGATTGGCTGGAAGAGAGTGGAGGGGTTGGGGTTGGGGTGGGGGCTGGGGTTGGGGCTAAACTCGAACACGCTATTCAAAGTATCAGCCAGCTCTAGAAAGAGACGGGCAACATCAGTACTACATCAGTGGATCACTAATGGGTCAAATCCTTTGGCCCATATCCAGTAATGGGCATGACAGTTGATAAGATCATATAACATCTCGTTTGCATTATAAACATTGTGTTGTGTTATGAACAGTGTTGGGTAAGTTACTTTTAAAAAGTAATTAATTACTAATTACTTAATGTTGTATTTAAAATACTTTTTAACTTACTGTGTCTGAAAAGTAACAATTACTTAATAAGTAATTTAACTAAATACTTCTTAAAATCCATATAAACCTTGAATGGACAAACAATAGAAATTAAACTTCTACATGCAGTACGCAGCAGTAGCACACAATGTAGCCTGCAATAATTTTTTTAAGCTCACCTTCAGACACTTTCTGCGCTGCCGAAGTAAAATCAAGTTTTGCCTGCTTAGCAGGAGTTGTCGCCGTGTTATCTGTCAATGATGAACAAGGATCACTCAGAAGTGTTCATCTATGCTGCAGTGTCAGGTGCTTCAGTAAATTACTCGTGCTATTGACAGCGGCCGATAGTTTTTTCTCCCCAGGACATAGCTTAAATATTACTGTAATGTTCTTGTCTGCTTGTTTCAGAAAAGTGAAGTGATGATAATATGTCCATTTCGTAAATCAGCCACTCGCTTCAGCCGAGTCTGACATTTTCCGCTTTAGAATACGATTATGCAGCAAACTGGCGCGAAATCACGTGCACCTGCACTACAACGATTTTAAAGCAGCAGAGTTAACTTTTACCTTAAGAAGATTAATTAATAAAATTAAATAATGATATTCAGCGAGTTTAATTATTTTACAGTTGAACACAAGTACATTATAAGTAACTGTAATTAAAATACCTAAAAATGAACAGTAATCAGTTACTCTACTTTTTCAGTGGAAAAGTAATTTAATTACAGTTACTTAGTAACGCGTCACACCCAACACTGGTTATGAACATTTGAATCTTCTGTTATTTATTTGTTAGTGCTCCTCAGGATCTGTCATTCTTTGGTGGCGCCGGGTAATTTTACTCTAAATCTGACTGCCTACTATTCAGAAAATAATAAGGATGCATGATTTTGCAACAAAGAAAAGCCTATAAACTGTATTCATAAACTGAACTGTATTCAGAAATATGTGAAAGATAAATTTAACCGATTCTATATGTGTAAGATATGTAGGAATATGTGATGTACAGTGAGCATCAGCTTTTTCTGCACAATGTTAGGATCTCACTCCACCAGTCTGATTGTTCTTTTTTTCATCTAAACATCATTGCCTTACCTTCTAAGCTACTTAAGTTGTGGGATTCAGAGGAGGTTCTGTGTAGGTTCTGGGTATAGCTTTATGTAAATGAACACAGGGATGGTATCTGGGCTGCTGTAACTTAGAAGTCTACTCTCCACCTGGGGATTCGGGGAACTGGCAGGATTCCTGGCTTTCGTGTAGCATCCCTGCTTCCCGTGATTCCCATTCGGTCACGAGCACTGGGAGCCCAGGAATACCGGCTAGTGGCTCTTATTGGACTCTCAGGGTCTCGCACGCTTCAGGCGTCACCATGGGCCCTGGGGAGTTATGGCCAGAGTTTGCATATCAGGACATGGCGGGACAGCGTCACACCAGCAGGGTGCCCCCCCTCCCCCCCACCAGGGGGGAGATCTGGGGCACGACTGCGGGAGGGAGCCAGATATGAATCCCTGCAGCCTGTGTGTATGTGTATGTGTATGTGTGTGTATGTGTGTGTGTGTGTGTGTGCGCCTCTGCTGCCCTGGCATTGCTGCCTTAGTGTTATCTTCTGGTGTAAATCCAAATCATCACTGTTTCAGTTTCCCCCATCTGCAGAACCAGCCCGATTTGAACCCCAATCTGGACAAAATTAATGCATTTCTAAGAGCCCCAGGGCACCTAGCAAGCATGGTCACAAGGAGCCAGAAGTGGCTTTGCTGAAAGAGCATTACTGCCCCCTACTGGGAATAAGGCCTATTGCTGGAATATCTTTCAATGACCAGCTGTGGTCATGCAGCTTTTCGAAGACGGATATTAAATCATGATATTTTAAATGCTCCTTATGTCACAGAGTGGATTGCTGGCACTCTCCTATCATTAAGTCTGCAATACAACAGCACTCGATCCTCACGTTCACTCCCACAAAGATCTGCGCCACATCCTGTTGCTATAGGAGAAATAAAAGCAGCATCCCTGCCCTCTATATGCCGGCCTGCTCTTTCCCTTCGGCACTCAGCAGGTATGGAGATTAAAGCGGAGAAAGGTTCAAGGTGTTGGCTCTTTCTGTGCTGTGACAACTGTGCCACAACATAAACGCTGCCAGGCACAAGCGGTGCAGCCCACGGAAGAGAAATGTGAATAGTGTTGAAGCACATTTTATAGTCCATTTAGATATGGCTGTGTTTGTTACAGCAGAGGGATGTCCTACGATGCGAGTTCACTGGTTTCTTGAGGCTTACTTCCAAGTTTTCTGTAGGATACATTGTCACAGTCATTTATGCTGCACACCTAAACCGCTCTTAGCTGGTTTAAGTGCAGGCTTTGAGATTGAAACAGGTTTAAGTTCCACTTTCTCACCAAAAATATACCCTACATAAGAGTTGCCCTTTAAATAGTAGACTAATAGACTAAATAGTAGGTATGGGTGATAGTACTGAGTTTTGATCTAATACCAAAAAATATTTTTTTTAATTCTGGTAATGATGTTCTAGGCTGAGGGTTATACCAGCATCCCTCCTGTCAAAGGGCAGCCCTTAGTTTGCAATGTTGAAACCACCTCCTTTATGCAAACGCATGCAACCCCCTGAATCAACTCTAGCGAGTAAACTCTGGGTATGTAAAACTCACTTTATAACACATCACACTGGTGATGTTTGCTAAAAACATGATTATATACAGTCACTCTATCAAATAAACCACATTTAGTGCAAACTAAACTGACCAAAACAAGTCAGTCAAAACTGTTTTGGTTGGGATGGATTTCCTGGAAGTAGCTTTCCTCACCCTGGGATGACAAGATATCCTACCTGTCTGTGACAGATAAGCCTGCAAGCCAAACGGATTAAGGTCTCTGGAAACCACAACTGGAAGAAGAATGTGCCCCTGGGGTCAATGAAGTATCGTATTAAAAAACCTCGAACATATTTAACACAACAGTGTCAGTATCCCAGAATACCAACATATCAAGGCTGACGCTGAAGGATTCGAGAGACGCGGGAAACGACAGAAGCCGTTAACGGTGTTTCAGAGACCAGACTGAGCAGAAAGGCGACCTCCAGGTCGCTGATGTCAGATTTGCAATGTCTGCAATACGCTCCAGAGAGGTGTTATCACATGGAGGAGATGCCAGAAATGTTTGTAGTCAGTTTATGAGACTAGAGTATATGCATTTTCCATAATGATTTACTGTAAAAATATATCGTCATTAGAATGAACACGAAAATTATACTGAGCATGGGAGGCAGCATGTGACCCAACAGGGTTAGGAGGTTTGAATCTCAGGATTGGCAGAGTAATGTCATCATTGGGTCCCTGACTGATGGCCTTAACCTCAACTGCAGGGACTGTCTGACCCGGCTTTCTCAATAAAGTCACTTTGGATAGAAGTATCTTTCGATAAAATGTAAATGCAGGTAATTCTGAAGACTTTTTGAATGTATAACAAGTTTATTGGGATGTAAAAAATAATAAAACAAAAATTTAAAAATCAGCATAGTTTTGACATGTTAGATATACAGTGCTAACAAATAAGAGTCATGAATGGCTTCTACGGCTGCTGTTCAACTCTCCCGCACCCCCATGAGTTCTCTAAGCTTCACCAGTGCAGCGAGCCACCTATCACAAAGCAAGCTCACTCTGCGTGGTAGTGTGGCTCCCCCTGGCTGCTTAATGTAAGAGAAGACAAGCTGGTACTGATGCGGGGCAGTGGCTTTGGGCAGGACGGCTCGTTTCCATGGATACACAAGTGTGACAAAACTGATTCAGAGAAAAAAAAATATACATTAATCATGAGTACAGCAAACTGGCGTCCAGAAAGTACAGCAGGGCCACGGCAGGGAGGCAATGACACCGTGTCTGCAAGGGAAATACTGAAACCACACAGATTTATCTTCAGCTGATAAGCAACCAGCAGTGATCTGATTAACCAACCAGCGTCAGAGTAATCCTTCATCTTGGTGAACAGCAATCCCCCCCAACCACACACAGGTGACTGTTAATAAACAAATGACAATAATTAATAAGTCGAAGCTTTAGATCATTGATATTTTCGGGAGGTAACGAGCTGTACTGCATAGCTGTTTGTTAGCAGGAGCTAAAACGGCATCAAAACAAAGGGTCATTGGCCAGAGTCATGTAATACTGATTAGGTGTCTCATTGGGATGGGCGACTTCGATCCAAAGCAGAAATTCAAGCACAAGACAAGCGAGACAAGATGTTCCCTAAAGAGGCATAAAGGTGGGGATTTAGTCATGCTGCACGCCACAGAATCATGGCAGGCTCTGGTCTGAAGAAATGGGACAGGCCAAGATGGGGGTGGGGGTGGGAGGGGACAAGCTGGGAAGGGAGGGACCAATGGCAGCGGGGAGCTCAAGGTAAGCCGGACCCTACAGTCCCAATGCTGGTGAAGGGGTAAGAGTAAGCGAATGAGGGGGAAATGAGGAGGGAATGGGGAGGGATTGTGGGGGGAAATGAGGAGGGAATGAAGGGTGAATGAAGAGAGAATGAGTGGGATATGATGAGGGAATGTGGGGGGAACGAGGAGAGAATGAGGGGGGAATGAAGGGTGAATGAGGAGGGAATGAGTTGCGCTCAGGCTAGAGGTGGAGCGGCACATACATATTGATATTCAAACCCATTCCTCTGACCATAGGTACCATTCTTACTTACATACAGTGTTTCACTATTGTACAGCATTATTTATTACCCTACCACAAACTACAGTGCTTGCCTGACTTTATCTATTGATCAAATGACTGAAGTCCAAAATAGTGGCATCATCCTGTTACTGTGTAACTGAAAGGGGCCTCAGCAGTAACCTCTGCTGGACACCAGCCCCCCTACTTTCTTCAGACCAGCATTCGGCTGCCTGTTCCCCCTTTAAGGCACATACCCCCCACCCCCGCCCCACATGTGACATGATCCAGCTCACGCTCCCCTCCAACCCCTTTACCACTCTGCAAAAAAATAAAAGCATGGCTGCTATATACTTCTGATGGATATACACACCAAAATACACAAATGGGCTTATATATACTCTCTCTAATATAATAATGTACAAAATATAGATTCTCAAATATATGCTAGATTTATTTTTGAGTCAAAATACAAAAAGAAGCCTTCCCCCCATCTCTGCAACTATCTTTAACTGTCACCAGCGGCTCCAGACACAAAGTTTTACGTATGCGCGCGTGTGCGTGTGTGTGTCGTAGACGTGCATGACGCAGTCTTTTGATGCACTCGATCCCCCAGGTCGTCCGCGAGAGGCCTTGCTATGGAGGGTGAGCAGGGAGCTTCGGCATGAGGTGCTGCCTTTGCTCTCTGCTGCACTATTTCTGTTCATCCTCCAGGTGGCGCATTCCCTGGTTTACATATCATGCCTGAGGTGTGTCTGTCTGCCGAGTCTGTGCAATTTCTTTGGTCTCTTCAGATGCTGGGTGGCACAGGGGCCCCTCCCACCAGACCCTGCCCGGGGGGGGGGCTTTCATATCCTGGTCCTGGGGTGCGTCCCTGCAAGTGGGTGTGGCTTTTTGTCCTTAGGGGTGTGCCCGAGGCAGTCCCCCCGTCCCAGTGCTGCTGAGACCTGCTTCCTCCCCACACGTTGCCACCCCTGGCACCTGCCTGCTGCCTAGCCGGCCGAGCCTAGGTTAGGTGCCGGCAGGTCCCCCGTTGAGGAAGTAGGTCATCATCTCACCCTTGCCCTTAACCTTCACCACACCCCGGCATTCCAGCAGGTAGCTGTAGGAACTAAGCACCTGGTACAGGTCTGTGGTCACCTGGCGAGAGAGAGAAGCCATGCTGACATCACTACCCAAACCATCCACCCATCCATCCATTCTTGTCAGGGTCGCAGGGGGGCCTGGAGCCAATCTTGGACAGCTCAGCAGTAAATGGGATCCTAGCTCATCACAGCACTCACACAGGAGCACACTCATGCTGTGGGGAATTCAGTGACCCAGATATGATAGTTCTGGTTACCTGGATTCTCTCGGGGACTCCGGTGCTGTCCATGCGGCTGGCCACGTTTACAGTGTTGCCCCAGATGTCATACTGTGGCTTCCGGGCACCGATGACCCCGGCCACCACTGGGCCGATGTTCAGACCTGAATGGAGAGGGAAGGTCAGAGAAGATGCACAGGAGGTCAACAAGGAGGGGTGGGGCAGCGACACGACAGAGAGGTTTTACCGATCTTCATCTTGAAGTTGTTGAAGGAGTGCTCATTGATGTACTTCATCTGGTCCATGAGGCGCATGGCGTAGTCAGCCAGGGCACGGATATGTGAGCGGCCCGCCTTGTCGTAGGTGGAGGCATTCAGGCCCGATGCAGCCATGTAGGTGCTGCCGATGGTCTTTATCTTCTCCAGCTGCCGGAACTGGTCCTCGCTGATAATCTGGGAAAATGGAAGCAGCGGGGGGGATGGGTGGGTGAAGATGAAGGATTGGGGCAAGGAGAAGGGAGAAGGCATCCGGGGAAACAAGAGTAAGGATGAAGTAGAGATAATGAAAGTACATATTACACTATAGCTAAAAGCATTCCAAGATGGCAGGATGGGTGAACTTCATAGGTGGCACCAAGTACGTGTCGCCTATGAACACCTGACTTGTGTTACAGAGGAGGAAGTGTAGCAGCTTGGATCAAAAACTGGTTAACAGACTGGAAGCAGCGAGTAGTTATTAGAGGCACAATGTCACAGTAGGCCTGCGTTCATAGTGGGGTACCACAGGGTTGAATTTTAGGACCATTATTGTTCCTAATTTACATGAATGATATTGACACCAATAAATAAAATAAATTAAATTTGCAGATGACACCAAGGTGGGTGGTGTAGCAGATACTAAATTAGCAGCACAGAGGCTACAACAGGATCTTGATTTAATTAGCGACTGGGCTGATACCTGGCAGATGAAATTTTACGTAGATAAATGTAAGGTAATCCATGCAGGGAGCAGAAATATAAAGTACAGATATTTTATGGGTTCCACTGAAATAAAGGTAGCTGATTATGAGAAAGACCTCGGTGTGTATGTTGATGCTTCCATGTCCCATTCTCGCCAGTGTGGGGAAGCAATAAAAAGGCCAATAGGAAGTTGGGTTATATCTCCAGGTATGTGGAGTTTAAGTCAAGGGAGATGATGCTACAATTATACAATTCCTTGGTATGACCCCATCTAGAATATTGTGTGCAGGTTTGGTCACCATACCTTAAGAAGGACATTGCTGCCCTGGAAAGGGTGCAACGTATGGCTACAAGAATAATTCCTGACCAGAGGAATGTCTTATGAGGAGAGGTTAGCTGAGCTGAATCTGTTCAGCCTCGAGCAAAGGAGACTAAGGGGACATGATCCAGGTATATAAGATTCTAACAGGTCTACATGCTGTTCAGCCAAATGGCTGCTTTAATATTAGTTTAATTACTAGAACTCATGGCCATAATTGGAAATTAGCGGGAGAACATTTTAAAATGAATTTGCGAAAGCACTTCTTTATGTAGTGTGTAGTTATGTATGGAAGTATGGAATAGTCTTCCTAAAACCCTGGGTTCCTTTAAATTAGAGCTAGATAAGATTTTAACACTCTGAGCTATTAGTTACATTCTCCCCAAACAAGCTTGATGGGCCAAATGGCCTCCTCTTGTTTGTAAATTTCTTATGTTCACTGTGTCTCACAGGGAACGATTGTTATAGCTTTTATATATTCAGAGTTGATGTTTACAGTCAAAACAAGCAAAAGGCCATGTCCGTCGAGTTATACTGCAGCTGTCCTTCCGATTTCCAAGGCCTTTTATGTTTAGTTTGAGCCCTGAAACATGCACAGGAGCAGGCAGTCACGGCAGCGTGGAGGACTGGGCCCACCCAGCGCACGCACCTCGTCGAAGTCGGCGATGATCTCGTTGAGGAGACGCAGACACTCCACGCCCTCGTTGTTGGCCTCCAGCTCCA
>JAODKE010000037.1:5484817-5495859 GCA_026779605.1 Mormyrus hasselquistii
CCCCCCCCCCCCCACTGCCCCCAGAGAGTGTGATTCTTAAAGGAGAAATTCTAGTGATTTTCCATTCACACTTTAATGTCCAAAAGCAGCTTACCTACCGATTGTTTAATATTTTGTTACACTGAGCCAGAGATACCGCAAAAATTTGGGACATAATTGGATTCGTCTGGGTCAAGGGCCCAATACGATATGCGGCTGATCCGAAGCACGGTTTGCAGATTTCACTCTCCGCTAAACTGGAGCAACTCCCCAGTTTCAAGGGTGCATTAGCAGAGTGTTGCCAGAGCATAATCCAGCAGCGGGAAGCTTATACAACCATCAGGAACTGCCTCTGTTATTTTAGAATGCTTGAAGTCCTTTGGTAGTAAAAGAGCACAGCTCCTGATCAGAGATTATATCTACACAAACTAGAGGGCTTGAAATAGCAGCATTTTCATGCGGCTATTTTTAAGCCCCGAATCCTCCGCAGCGGAGCAGCGGTTGAGAAGAGCTCCCACAAATTACAGGCACCTTGGGGCCCCCTGAGTGTATTTGTCGGCTCACACCTTTAGAAACAGTGAGAGAGGGCAGTGGATAATGAGTGAGAGTCTGACACAGCATTAATTTCTAGTTCCTCTGTAAGTCACCATGCAATCCGTTCCTCCAGCTTGTCACCATGTGTCATCCATGACATCCTTCCTACCTTCCGACCAGTTTAGGAATAGAATCAGTGACACAAGTTTCAACATTAAAATGCATCTTTCGGCCATTTAACATTGTGCCTTGAAGTCCAGCAATGGTGACCTTCATTGCTACAGAAAGTCACACTTTATCGCTACGTAGGCATGGATAAACGTGGATATTTTTTGCGATGCTCCTGAAAACTGCTCAGTCCGGCTGCTGGCGTGATGGAGACGGTTGCCAGATCCGGTGAGGCTCATCGCACCCCCAGTGAGTCGCCTGTCGAGAGCCACAATCTTATGGGGTGATTAGTCTGACTTTCGTAGTGGACGCTTTCACTGCCAGTGAGATTCATACCCATCACATGCCTGAGGTTCATCAGTGTGATAAATATTTAGATAAATGTCCCCATGAACAGTCTACAGAAGCCACGTCATGTGACTCCAACTGAGTAAAATGCAGGAATCACACAGCACCACAGGGCTCAGGTGACCCTGAAAAAACACCCTGCCCCACCCCCTATGTCCCATGTTCTGCTGCTCCAAGGACATGCACAGGGCCTCATTGTGAACCCCTACCGAACATTCTAGCATGTGCTGATAGAACATTTCTCCATAGCGATCAGCTAAGCACTTTGCATTCTTATCGTCTTGGCCATCGTCCAGCTCTTCAGGATGGCATTTGCATGTTCAGCGGCCGATCGCCTGCTGCACGTGCTCAGATGGCCCACGAAAGCTCCAGCTTTCACTGTAACGTGACCCTCACTCTGGGTCGTGTGGGTCCTCTCACTTCCTGTCACATCCTGTCACATCTGCTGTTCGAGGTGTGACAGCCTCTGTCTGCTGGACCTGTCAGGCTCGTCGGTGCGCGTTATCGAATCTGTGCCCGCAGGTCAAGCCTGCTGATACCCAACGATGTGGGTGAAGATCCACAGTGAAGTATTTATACTGCTTTCAAAGGCCAGCTTTGTGTAAAATTTAGCAACTTTTTATTCCCAACAAATAGCAGGGCCAAGCTGATGGGAGGAGATTCTCCTGGTGGAGACCTCTGGCAAATAATCCATCTACTTCAAAGCCAGCATGATGACCTTTCTTGAAAGCCTTCAGTTCATTAACTGATTATTTCAATCTCACCCTTAAATTTAAACCACACTCCACTGGGTCCCTGGGCTGACCATGGCATACACTGAATCATAGATGGGGTTTTGGCCGTACCGACCACAGACTGGGCTCCAGCCATGCCAATCATGGACTGGGTTTCGGTCACATCAACCAGAGACCGGGCCACTGTAGGGCTGCCGATATTTTTCTTTCAATTAATCTATCAACTATTTTACCGATTGGTTGATTAATCTAGACGATTAATTTTCCTCCACAAAATCAAATTTACTGTTTTCATTTTTATTTCATTTCACAAGTTATTTTTTTATTCAAGTGTCCGTTTTTGTTTAAGTGTTTGTTTTGTTTATGGTAATAACAATGGCCACAGCAAGCCCAACGCACACGAACACACACACTGCCACCGTCAATCAACATAGAATGAGCCCCAATTTTAGCCTGAACGTTTTCTCAAACACTTATTCGAGTTCTATGGTTGCAGGCAGACAATTCTATGGCTTTAATAATGAGTGCATTTACCAGTTACAAAGACAAAAGTTATTAAACTGCTCTCTATATTGATGGTACTTTAATAAACGTGAATAGCCAACGCTTATGGTGGTTTTGCCTTATCTGGAGCCTCAGTAGCGCCTGCGTGTTTCCTCTTCAGGTGCTCATGCGTAGCGCTCCTGACACTGCGGTGCGCCGTCAAAACCTTACACAGCATACTAACCACCCGTTTGCTTTGTCATAATTTGAACTACTCCCATAATTACGTAGTGATACCGAAGGAAGACATTTTTCATAACGGAGCGTTTTAGAAATCATATAAGTAATGTCACTAAAATAATGTTTCAAAACGATGCGTCGATTTAAAATATTGAAATCAATGCGTCTTCAGCATCAACATCATCGACTACGTTGACTAGCTGCGGCTGCCCTAGGCCACGGCAATGCCAATCATATATAGAGCCAGCCATGCCAACCATAAAGCAGGATACAGCTGTAGCGGATGCGGCGACTATAGATTGGACTGCGGCTGTGCCGACCACAGCCGCAGCCATGACAGCAAACAGACTGGTCCACAGGAGAGCCTTTATTTCCCTAAGATCCACCACAAAATCAGAATTCAATTCCACACTTATTCAAATAAAAGAAAAGTAATAGTTGGCTGGGGTGACAAAGCCTCAGAACTCTGAAGGTTCCAGCCCAGTGGGTAAGACCTGGCACATGTGTGGGGAGATGATGATGATGGTGATGATGATGGTGGAGGTATGAAGGAGGTACAGAGGTCACCTGATAGCCTGCTGAGAAGCGAATGGGCTCCAGGGCTGCAGAACATCGCAGGGCAATGCTGCCACAAGAGGGTTTGAGCCATTATACAAGCCCAATGGGGACCCTGCTGAGGGGGGGGGGCTGCCAGGGGGGGGGCCTGTCAATGAAGGCCCCAAGTCCTGCACCCGGCCTGGATCGCATCAGGCATGGAGGCCCTCTACACATACTCTTCTGAAAATATAGCTTCTGAGCAACTTAAGGAACATTTAAGAGGGGTTTGATGGCACTGCGTGACAGGATGTGCAGGTGTTTGTCAATGGTCTAATGTACAGATCCGACGGCAGCCCCTCGATGACATCATCATCATTTTGACTTTGTAACGCGATGGCAATGGCAATCTACAGGACCTTCTGAGCGACAAGTGGCCTGGAAGTGTCCTTCAGATTCAACTAATGTTTAAGTCCGAATCGAAAGCCGCTTGTTAAGCAGGGATGAGGAAATGCAAGAGTGGCCATGAGTGTCTGCGTACCTGAGGGGGTCTCCAGACTGGAACAGAACAGAGTATCGGTGCAAACGAATTCACATGGAGCCTTTGTCACTGAGATCCCTACGATCAGCTGCACTGTGTCCGAAGTTCAAATCCAGATCCCAGTTAGAGTCACAGCCAGAAAGGACAAACAGACCTTCAACGCATGAGGAAGGGAGTGGGGGGGCCAGCAGGGCCCTCGCTGCGGACAGGACTACCACGGAGTCTACGCTGCATAAATATAGCGGCCTGTATGATATTAAAACGTACTGTAGTCACATTATTATTCAGTCACGTTTACAAACTCTGTCAAAGCACATCAAGGCCTCTGTATGACTTAATGATGCTTTAAAAAGGCCATCATCAAATGGTGGGGGGGGGAATTCAGTCCACTTAAAGACAGCAAAAATTAACCATGACAAAAGGAAATTCAATAAAAACAATGTTCTGCTTTACTTTTGTTTACTGCGCATTGTGATAAGAAACCTGCAAGAATGATTCATTTAAAGGCAAATGGAAAGCAGTAAACAGCACACATGCACAGACAGACACACACACACACACACATGCACACGCTCAGACAGACACACACACACACACACATACATGCACACGCTCAGACAGACAGACAGACACACACACACACACACATATGCACAGACAGACAGACACACACATACATGCACAGACAGACACATACACACACACAGGCTCAGACAGACAGACAGACAGACACAAACACACACACATACACGCTCAGACAGACAGACACATACACACACACACGCTCAGACAGACAGACACACACACACACACACACACACACACACACATATGCACAGACAAACAGACACACACATACATGCACAGACAGACACATACACACACACACACGCTCAGACAGACACACACACACATGCACAGACAGACAGACAGACACACACACACACACAGACAGATAGACACACAGGTTTGTATTCATATCTTTGTGTGGACTGTTCATTCATTTCCATTCATTGACGCCTTTCCACTGGCATACAGGAACCAAACCCATACCACAAACTGAGGCTAGTTACAGTGCGGATACAGTGCAGCTCCAGCCTGCTTCGGTATTCCACTGCTGAATGGTCAGCTAGGTGTCGCTGGGTTTAGACAACGAGTGACGTAAAACCGAAGAGATGCTTTTTTACTGCTCACGCGGTGTACATCACAATTTACTACATACTGATTTCCTGGTTTTCTAACACGTCTGGTATAATTCCCGTGATATGTTAGTATCAAACGCTAGCAGAATTAGCATTTGCTTGAGTAAATTTGCATTACGAGTCCATTCCATTCATCCGTTCTACCTTTTTTCTTTCAGATAATCCTTACATATCAACACAGAGAACCAGTATCTCCATGCAGTTCGACCAATCAGATGGTACTGAGGCAACCAGCTTGGTTCAGTCACGCTTCAGGTCCTGCTAGAAGCAGGGGCATGTCAGCGCGGGTGCGGCTCAGATAATTTACAATGGAAAACCATGAAGTTGTGGTACAGGTCAGGTACGCCTCGACTCCTGGTGGCCTTATGACAACCTAAAGCCCCACCCAGCCCTAACCCTAACCATAAGTAACCAAAAAAAATGCAAGACTCTTGACGTTATTAGTTTTTTGATTGCAGTCACAGATTTTTAAAAAATTGAGTTTCTCTTCGTGGAGACCGAAAAAATGGTCCCCACAACATCAAAATAACAGGTTTTAGTGTAATATATACATAACCATACATTCACATGTCCGGGGTGAGTCTCGTCACCACCTCGCTCTCCCTCTGGTTAGCTTGCTACTACACTCACCTCACGTTGTCATGCTTCTGGATGTAAATCTTGTGGAACATCATATCTTCCTGCTTGGCGTTAATGTCGGCTTTCATCTCCATAGCAACATGGCGGGGGAGCACAGAAAGCAGGAGCCGTTCCTGCAGTGAGGGGGGGGGAGGCGGATGAGTGGGAGGGAGGAAAGGACACAGGTGACACAGCTGCTCTTTGGAAAAGCCCTCCCGCTGGGGTGACGGTAAGCAGACACCCCCCCCCCCAGCTCAGTGGAGATCTACATAGAGTCCCATTCAACATGTACCTGCACACGGCTCAGCCAGTGAAGCTAAGGGCTGCACTGCTAACTGTAATGGATAAAAACTACAGCTACAAGTACATGCATAAGCAACTGATCATTCACAATCATCTGAGATTACAGGAAATAATCTTGACCTCTTTAGATGCTGGACCTAGACCTGCACTGACGGTCACACAGACTGTCTGAGCCTTCTTCAGCCTGGTGACCCTGCTGCATTCCCAGTGTGCCCTTACTCCTACAGCCCACCCCGGCATCCCCCCTCACGGCCCACCTGCTGCTGGTTCTCCCTCTGCGAGTGTAGCCGGGCCTGGATGCACTCCCGGGTCTCCTGGAAGGCCTGCCGCTGCGAGCCCTCGGCTGGGTAGTGCGTGCAGACGCCCACGATGTTGGTGCAGGAGAATATCAGCACGTTGGAGACCAACTGGAAAGGCAGTGATGCGGCTTCAGGTTAGTCCGAGGAAGGATGCAGGAGAGGTAGCGCGTGAGGACCCGCAAGCCTGTCCCCTGCCTCGTCGGCCATCAGACTGTGCTTCTAGAACATCGCTGACAGCCTGAAGGTGCCCTGGGTGGCACCCTGAGTGTAGGGGGTGACTCCGTTGGAGTTGTGTGCTCATAAGCTATGACTGACAGAATGGAGGCAATGAAAAAGGCGAGCAGAGGGAAACGAGTCCGGTAGCGAGGGAAGGAAAAGGCGAGCGGAGGGAAACAAGGTTTATTTGTTTATCAACTACGCTGCATTTTCTTATTCTCTTTATCTATCATCATTCTATTTATTGGTTTGCATATCTGCATAATTTTTGTCTTGATGATACATTTAAACTGTATACTCATGCCATACTACCAAAACAAATTTCTCATGCTTTTTGTAAACGATGAATATAACAGTTATGATTCTTTACAGATATTACAGCTGAATATGCTATTTATTATTGTTTTTATTAATTTACTGTGATATAAGTAGACACAAAGTCCTCTACTAAAGTAAAGGGGGATGTTGGAGATCTTAGAGTGGATTCCACAGAAAGCTCTCAGAAGCCAATTCTACGGTGAGACAGCGAGTAATGAGAGGTTCAGGCGGGGAAGAGCGAACATCTGCTCACATCTGGCCCAGAAGGAGCACAGGCCTGCGGCGAGGCTGGATACCACAGTGCGTCCTTCAAAGGAGGGTAGATGTAGATGCTGCCACAGTGACCTGGACAGGTAACTGCCCCCCGCCGTCCTCAGACGCTGTCCGAAACGTGGCCAAGGCAGAGGAAACCAAAACGAAAGGTGGAGCTGCAGTTCCACGTGGAACAGCATGGAACATCTGAACACGCAACGGGGGAGCGCAGGTCACCACCACGGATCCAGGGCTATTTATAACCGTCCTGCTGCCTCCCGGCTCCCGGGATGTCGGAATCTCTGGATGAACGGGGCACGGATCTAAACGCACAAGCCGATGATCCTCCTTGTGACAAAGCAATCATCTCAGAATCTCTGGAAAAACTTGCCCACATCCCCCGGAACGCTACGCTTGGCCGTGATGCCGTTTCGTTAGGAATCGCTCACACCTCCTGCCGACAATGACTTTTTCAGTGCTGTATAATTTCTTACATCGTGTAAAGTGTATTTCTATAGGTAAGAGAAGCCAAGGACGCCAACTTTATTACTATTCATCACTTTATCTACTTGTGTGTTTTATAGTGCCTGCTTTTATTTCAAAAGGTATAACAGTACAACTCCATCCTCCTGATGCCATGGAGAGAAAATGAAAAACCTTAAAAATCTAATGGAAGCAGCTTGTGTGCGGCTTTCAATCTATCTATCTATAGCTTTTAACTTATGGTGAAATGCATTGCAGAACAATGGGGTGAACCATGCAGCAGAGGACGGTAGAAAAATGCCCCGTGGCACCGTCCCATCGCCGCTAGCTAAGGGCTCACTTCCTGTACACAATGTGAGAGAAACGGGCAAGGTCATCCGAAGCTGGTCTGCCTGAGCTACATCTGGCTAATGGACAGGCAAAGCAGCACTCAGCGTGGGAGGGGAAACCTCAGGGCATCTGAAGGACGGCACTCTTGCCCAGGAGCTGAAGACATTAATAGATGGAGGAAAGGGAAGGCAGTGATCAACAGCCCCACCGACGGCTGAGGAACACCTTCGAGTGGGCAGCTTTGAAAGGCCCGAGTCTGCATCCAACTGGCCTGGCATTTAGGTCAGAACGTGACACCGCAATTAAAGGTGTTCCTCGCACCTCGGGGAACAATCAATGCTCGAGTGGAACCGTGACATTTCTGAGCTCAATGGATGAAGTACCAGAGAGAGGTAGAGACCTCCATCCGGCCGGAGATCGTTTATTAACATGGCAGGACATTGCAAGGTCTTTGTATGGACCTCTTCACCGAAGCCCGCCCTCCACCACGCCACATTACGCGGTTACTGTCTGCAGCTCTGTGTTTGCAAAACTCGAACGCGTGCCGACGGCATTCCAGCTCCTGAGTACTCACAATCGCTAGTAACCAGGGGACAACTTGAGCTCCTCCAGGACCGAAACCAGAGGATGGTTACTAACAGACAGGCTGAGACTCCCTCCATGGAGACAGGACCCAGACACCCTCACTTAGGAGCCTCACGTAGAATCCCCCAAAACAGAAACACTGCTTCATAGGAAATGACAGCAAATTCCCCCTACCTCATCAGTTGGGCTGTATCACTAGAGTTACAGTCACGTGCCTCATGTGTTGCTATAGTTACAGCCACGTGCTCCGTGTGTCACCATAGTCACAGTCACGTGGCCCATGTTACTATAGTTACAGTCAAGTGCCCCATGTGTCGCTATAGTTACAGTCACATGCTCCGTGTATCACTATAGTTACAGTCATGAGCCCGTCCCATTTTTGAATCGAGGGCCTATGTCTCCAAGCACGCCTGGCGGCACGAAAGCTTACTGATGACACAGCAAGGCCAGCACAAACAGCGGCAACAACGTTCAGAGCTCAACCGAGTCGCTTCGGCGTGATGGACATGCTTGACAACAAGAGCTGAACTTTGACCCCAAGGGCTAACACTGCAGTCTACCAGGCCACTGCAGCCTTCCCGAGCCCTCATGTAATCTGCAGGTGTAAACCTCCAAGCAGCAGCTTAGCAGGAGGGGAAAATTACAGTATTTCTTATAAGGAATATGAGGAATGCAGTTCAGCAAGTCCTTTTGGAGGGACATGGGCTCAGGTAGTAAATCACAGTAATCTGTGAGGAATCAAATGCACTGTGTGGTTGGAGAAACATGACTCCCCATTCTCCTTCAGTACATTTTTAAAGAATGTAATGACAGTGAGATCTGATCTGAAACCACACACATGAACACCATTACCCAGCAAGACTTAAAGCCCGAGATGTTTTGGCATTGGAACGGTCATCCAGCGCCTACGCAGCCTGTACGTTAGTGTGAAGGCAACTCGAGCAAGAAATCCTTGAATGCACAGCTAACACGCGAAAGGTCACGGTGTTACGGTGAGGGCGATTTTTGTCAGGGGAAAACAGGGAGGAGGCAAGAGCAGAGTGAGACCCGAGGGAGATAAATGAGGACCTTAGCCAGTCCATCAAAAAGACCAAAATGCAACCAGGATCAAATAATTAAAGATAACCCTGGCATTCTGGGCAAGTCAATACAGAATGATGATTTCTGCGTCCCTTAACATCGACATCTAGTTTTAAATAGTAAAAAGCTTAATATTGCAAATGAATGAGTTTGATGGCGGCTCTGTTGTCACAGTGAGAGAACATTCACAGGCACTTCGTTTGAAATGCAGTGACGCATGTTATCATGAAAGATACGCTAAAATTGAGGACAACCTGTGAACAGTAGTGGCAAACACACACTCTAAGTAAAGCTTCTCCAAGGCACTCCAGTTGCTGAGATAAAGGAACCTCCTGTCGCAGAACTTTCTAACCAGAGTAATGAGCATGCAGCACGAGCGACCACCTCAGACGTGGTTTCTGAAAGGGAGAGCGTCGACACCTGTTACAGGAATGCTGTGCTGTAGGCCAAGGTCATAAATGTCATAATTCGAATCACACCTTTGAAGGACGAGGTGCACCCACCAGCAAACAGCGGAAGAGCGCCAGCATTTCATCTCCAACTTCAAAAACTAATTCCAAATATAGCCGCTCTATAGGGATGAGCCGCACTTTTCGCTGTGGCCGGACGGCTTTTGATGTTATCAGTAAGTATACGGCCCCCCCCTGCCCTTCGCGTGGGAGACCGCGCTCCTTAGCAGATCCTCAAAAGGATTTCATGGCTTTGACTTCCAGATCCGGCATCTACTTGAGCCACTGGATGCCTAACATTGATAAACTAAACCCGAAATAAAATAATCATGCAATCTGATAGCGATTAAGACCCTACATATGAAAATTGCACAGCAACACCAAGAGATGGTAGGAAAATTGGCTGAAGAGATTTCAAACCCTAACAGGTGTTATGGTGAAAACAGGGACCCTGACCTACATTTCAGTCTAGCAAGACTGAATTTGGGCTCCCCTGTTGGGCAGGAGTGAGGAAGCTTGGGCTATGACCGAGGTGATCCTGCATCTATCTATTTATATAAAATGTTTTCATTTTTCTACCGCACCAGGTACTGCACTTTTGGTATTTCATGAAAGCATCAAAAGTACAATACTTTAAGGTGTTGGTATTCCACTGGCGTAAAAACCGATACCACTGCTGAATTACATCACAACACAAGGCGGGCTATTTTGTACTGAATTAAAAAAATAGCTATTGTATATTATAGTGCTGGACATGCGATATTAATACCAACATCACAAGTTATGCACATGCAATTCTTGTAAGTCAGCTAGATTAATACCTTTAATTCTATACGGACGGGGAGTGTACGTCTTGCCAAAACATTTTTACTCTGTCATAAGAAATACAATCTAGCAACCTTTGCAATTTTAGTAATTATTACCTTTCAAGATTAAACTGATTTTTTTTAAATGATATACTTGATAAAGTTTACCTCCGCTGCATTTGCATGCGTTCTCTGAGACAATCATAATCATTTTCATCTTTTCTGTTTAAATCACTCCTAGATGGGTTTCCTAGAAATGTATGTTGAACTCCTCTTCTTGCTTTATAAATACCCCAAAGTTTATTACAACAAAATTGCGTTGCGACATTTGGACATTTTCCAATACCGTGTTATCCTAGTATATTATTCAAAAAAACTATTTTATGTTTCATCATGCTTTCATGATCTTCTTGTACCTGTCTTTCCAAGCAATGAAAGCTTGGGTCTCTTCATTTGTTCACACATCCATTATTACTATATATATACATATATATACATATATATATATATATATATATATATATATATAGAGAGAGAGAG
>JAODKE010000037.1:5496414-5523128 GCA_026779605.1 Mormyrus hasselquistii
ATATATATATATATATATATATATATATATATATATATATATAGAGAGAGAGAGAGAGAGAGAGAGAGAGAGAGAGAAAGAGAGAGAGAGAGCTTAGTTTATCGTTGTTTTCTGAATTCATAACTTTTTTTAAAGATGATGGTTGTATCATATTTCAGAGGTAGCCTATTTGCATTCACCCCAATTGGTTTGGTACTTTAGGTACTGGAACTTTTATTACTGGTACTTGACCGGAAGTCAATGGAAAAGGGGAAGTACCAAAAGTACCATACAAAGTGCGGTGGAAATCACCCTTGACTTCTTTTGAGCCAGTAGGTCTGAGGACGTGAGCAAGTTGACATGAAGCTGACAGCAGTTTGACCTGGACATATTTCGGCTGTAGGTTTGCAGACTCAAATCCCAGGAGCAGGAATTGTGGCAAAATTAAAATTTTAAACCAGAGTTAGAATCCAGAAAGGTAATCTTGTATCTCTGAGAGACTTCCAGCTAAATAGACCACAGAGCCGTCGATAAGCCGGATGCTCGTCACCCTTCAGGGGCACATTCAAGAGCCCAACTGACTAATGGCTTTGACTCTCAGTCCTGACAAGCAGGTGTGTGTGCGCCTCAGGGGAGCAAATCCACACACCACCACGACCTGCGACTGGCTATTTGCACAGAGGACTCAAGCAGAGTCGCTGGAGAAGGACCCCAGTAAGAAAAAAACCACACACACCGGACAGCACAGACTCTGCAAACCCACGGTATGCCCTCCCATATTTCAAGGTTCCTGTGAAGGGGAGGCAGGCGTCCCTGACTGTGGAGCCCATATTTGTGTGTTCGACTGAGGAATGAACCCCGCAAGCTGAGGCAGAGCAAGAACAGAAGAATGTGAACACAAGGAGGGCAAGGCTGTTTTTTAAAACCACAAAAGCAAACACTTGATCTGTGGTTCAGTTTGTTTGTGGACCTGGCGAATATGCCCGTTTAAACATTAATACATTTAAATGCCCAGCTCTGGTCAGAATGAAAGCTCACAGGAGTGTGGAGGAATTTTAATGGTTGACGTGTTATACATTCTGCTGTGGTTTGGCTCGAACTTTCGGCTTTAAGGGAAAGCATATGGGATATTGATACTACTCTCGCCGCTTTTAGGACAACTAAAGCTAAGCTGCGTAGAAAACCTAGGCAAAGATCTTATCAATGGGTACAACAGCAGATGAGGGCTTTCTGGTAAGGAGAGTGAAGTGGTGGGCGGAGTCCGTAGTGGGCGGAGTCCGTAGTGGGCGGAATCCAGAGAAAGTAAAGTCTCACATACATAAACCACGAGCAACAAAGGAAAAACAGGTGCAGCCACAAGGAAGCAGATACATTTCAATTTGTGAAATTAGTGGGCGGCTGCACATGTACCCAGGGAGGATATGCAAGGTCCCGCAGAAGGCTGAGAAGCACCGATTCAAGCTCGGCATGTCTAATGATACCTGCTGCGTCAACAAGTGCGTGAGACAGCGAGACACAGGTGGCACCGGTGCTTGCGCACATGGGGGTCCCATGGGGGGGGCAAGCAAAACTCATTCTATCAGGCTTCTCTCATGCATGGATGCTGGAGCCAGCAGGAACGAGCTGACCCACCGGTCCGACTGGCACCCACTCCTCCATCTTCACGAACGACGAACATGTTGCTCCGTCAGCAAAACCCCCCCCCCCCAACCACAGGGCCCTCCCGAGAGGTGCTCCAAATAAGCAGCGCTCATTACAGCAGCCTGCTGGGAAGTCATTCCCACAGCCTAGGAGAAGCTCTGGGAATTATCATCACCCATCAGCAAACTACCGCGTACAGCAGGATGGCATTTTCACTTCCTGTTGTTCTCCAGATGTATTCCCTGGGTCAGAAAACAGGTTCCCACCGATGTTCCAGTTTCTAGTGTATGACTCGCCCTGGAGAGAGATTTCATTTACCGCTTGAGAATTTGCTTTATTTATGAAGTGCTTTGTAATTAATTATTTCTCTCTGATGCCCAGAAATGCCCCCCCACCCCTCTTCACCAGAGCCTTTATATTCCCCGATATTTTACTTAAGACGGACTACTCTGAGAAAATATAAATATAATAATAAGTAGATATCAACTTATTGATTGAACTCGGCAACCTGAGAGATTCATGCGACCCCCCACCCCCGCAAATCTACACACTACGAGAGGGAATATCCCTCTGACTAGAGGTGTCCCTGAAATCATCTTTGCAGGGAGAGCTTGCAAACATTATATCTGTCAGAAAGTGCAGTCAGCCACATTAAAGACGTAGGTCACCTTAAAAACACGCCACCACCTTGCCGGAGTGTTGCTAGGAGACCCGAAGCGCCACTTGTTTGACGCTCAACCCCCAAATATGTTTCATTAAAGAACACTGCTGTCCTGAAAGTAATTAGCCTTTTCTAATTAACAATCACTGCTACTTACCATAAAGCAGAATTCATTTTAAATAAAACTAAATGTCACAGGCAAATAAAATGGGTAAATCCTCTCTCCCAGTATATATATATATATACACACACACACACATACACACACACACACACACACACACACACACTGTCACAATACAAATAGGCTCCAGAGGGCGGAAACTGTGTATCATTGCTCTCCAATGAGATCTGTGCACATCTGCTTTTTGATGATTGTGAAAACCTATTTGTTTGTACACTGCGCTTCAGTATTGTATTGTATTCTTTTGGATAGTATTGTGCCGTTTCTATTGTATATGTACATTTTGAAGTCACTTCTGTATGTGCTGCTGTAGCTCTTCCTCCTGAAATTCCTGCAGGTACTATGACCACCACTACAGATGGAATCAGGTCATTATCCAATTGTCCAATGAAAAGTTTTTTGTGTTTTTGTTTTATGAAGTCATCTATCTAACTTGTATATATATTTGTACTAGTCAATGTTCATGATAGTACTGTATATCTATGTATTATTTTATATTGCTAACTTTAATAGCTAGCTAACATCATCCATCCATCCATCCATCCATTTTCTGAAACCGCTTCTCCTATTTACGGTTGTCGGGGGCTATCCCAGAGGCTATGGGTTCAAGGCAGGGAGCAACCCAGGCACCAAACCATCGCAGAGACACTCACACACCATTCACTCACATACACACACACACACACACACACCGATGGGCAATTTGGTAACTCCAATCAGCCTCAGCATGTTTTTGGACTGTGGGGGAAACCGGAGGAAACCCCACGACAACACGGGGAGGACATGCAGACTCCACACACATGGAATCCTCGTGAACCCAGGTCCCAGAGGTGTGAGGCGACAGTGCCGGTCGCTGAACCACCGCCCCTGCCAACATCATTAATTGTGCATATAAAGATAGATTAGTTTATATCTTTTTGACACTGACATATTTGCCTCGTTGATAATAATCCACATACATTTGAAACATTAAACCATCCTCTGCTGTGAAAAGATAGGTTTCTATTTGTGCTGTTAAGAGTATCTCATTGTGTTATTTTAGGTTTATTTTGTAAAACAGTTTCTGTGAAAATGAGGTTTTTTTCCCTCCACACTCCTGAATCAATGGACTTTGAGTTATGTGTTTTTCATTGGACAGTGACCATGCGCTGCACATACAGGCTTCCTGTGCCATCTTATGCTGTTGTAGGTCGTGACACACAGCATGTATAGGCCAGCCTGGAGCTAGGGTACGGTACCAGACCTGCGGGCACGGGGCAGGCCCGGCTCCATATACCGCTGCCTGTGGGCACACTACAGCCGGCTCACGGTGCCGGGGGCCAGAGCACTCACTCCGAACAATTACGCACTCACAGAGAGCGACGGATCACACGGTATCACCATATCTGCTGAAAGAGAGCACCCATCGTGACAGTGCCCTGGGAAAGTGCTGGAGAACAATCCAGAAAGCAGGAGCGAGTGGATCGATGCAGCAGAGCCGTGGAAGTAGTTACCTATGACAATAACAACAATGAACTAGGAGGAGCATCTGATCTGCCATCGCTGTAACACATACCTTCATGCTCAGCAAGTGACATGAGTACAGCGTAGGAAACTGGGGAGGACTGCATCCAGTTTGGGGAATCAGGGACTGGGATTACAAGCGGTCAGGGACTGGGATTACAAGCGGTCAGGGAGTGGCCCCCACAAGCCCTGTTGACGGTGGCAAGGTAGATAATTGAATAGGACTCCTGGCTCTTGTTTAGGTGTACACCAGAGTCCTCATTAGAAACAGTGCCTCCTGGGGTTGTGGCAAGTGCCACATCATCTCCCATAATGCATTGCTGCCAGCTGATAGTATTTCTCAACCTGACTTAATGTTCTGTAACATTCCTCAGCATCACACAATAATCAAATTTATTAAGGGTCAGTGTATTCGTGTTAGGAGCATTTTTGGTAATTGTGTTTCTTTGAATAATTTTATGCAAAGATGGGACATGCTATTTAATGCCTGACTATTTCACTACCTATCAGAGGCAAGGTTTCAACAACCGATTTCAGTCCCATAATCAAACCTTCAGGTGATATATATCTTTTTGTTTCTGAGAAAACAAAAGTCAAAAATTCAATTTTTATTGCCCCCACTGGGACAGTAGAACAACATATTGCATGATAAATAGCACGCAAGTAAAACCTTTGTGATAAACCCAGGTATTACCCAGTTATTTATGTAATACCTTAATCTCTGCGTTGATCTGCACTGACTTCAGGCTGGGTGAACTGGAAATGCATTTTTAATTAACACACATCTAGGTCAGAGGAGGCAGCTCTTTCTTGTCAAATCACAAGAGACAGTGTCTTACAAAAAAAAATTGCAAAAAGAAAGAGCACTTTAAATTGCATAAGACTCCCTCCCGAGTGCCACCATTTGGGATCGAGCAACAGCTAACTAACACCCTACTGCTGAGAGCAATGGCACGGAAAATGACATCAGGCATGGAGCCGCACATGGTCACGTCAACGCATGGTGTCACGGTTAGAGTCGCCAGCCGCCAGAGAAGCCGGCTTTCTGGAAGTCACCATCCGCGAGAGATGGTTTCGTAAAGGCTGGGATTAGGGGCATCACTTTTTCCGAAACGATAGATAATCCAGAGAGGACGCAGACGTGCTCGAGTGGACAGGAGCAAGAACTCGGGTCATATGGGAGAAATGATTAAGCAGAGAGATCAGGCAGGAGGGGAGAAGGAACATCTGAGAAACTAGCTGGGTGACAGTGGGTCGTGGTCATCAACGTGCTCTGATGCAGCAAATTGCCTTTCTCTTCTACATCTGGTCCGGCATCATCCGTGATGGATCCATGCAGGATGGCGTTAAGTGTCTCTCTCAAACTGTCTGGGAGTCCTGGGTGTCTTTTTGAGACGGCGATGCGACAGACGCCGAAGAACCATGGTCTGCGGATAGTTTGCAATGCCGATTCGGATCCAGCATTCTCATGGCGGCAGCCTGGACGTCCTGCCAATGCGACTTGAAATAAATGAAATATTTGTGTGTGGGCCGCATAACTCATTTTGTCTGTAGCTGAAGAGCCTGCATGGAATGATTAAATTAGTAATCCTTGGTTAGAACAAATCCCACAGAAATAGGGCCAAACCAATTTATCGTGCTCCATTTAAAGAAAAAGAATAACATGACGATGATGGCGTGGAACCCCAAAGCAGTTTTACGATCCTCTTCCAGACATACCACTGGAGAACAGATGAGGGAAATTATTGCCAGGCGGCAAAAATAACCAGGAAAAGTCCCTTGTGTCACACAAAGGGACATTACACATAGTCCAGGCCTCTCATGCCACATCAGGGTACATAAATACATCATAAAGAAATGTCATATGTCGATAAGGGACTCAAACCTGGAGATGGTGCGTGCTGTCATTCAGCTTGTCTGCGGACTTGGCGAATGTGTCCGTTTAAACATGAATACATTTAAATGCCCACCTCTGAGGTGCAGACCAGAATGAAAGCTGACAGGAGTGTGGGGAATTTTAATGGCTGACGTGTTACACGTTCTGCAGTGGCTTGGCTCAGACATTTGGTTTACAGAGAAAGCATATGGGATATTGACACTTCTCTCGCCGCTTTTAGGACAGCAAAAGCTGAGTCGTATAGAAAACTCGGGTAAAGATCTTATCGATGGATACAACAGCAGATGAGGGCTTTCTGGTAAGGAGAGTGAAGTCAGTGGTGGGTGGAGTCAGCAGTGGGCGGAGTCAGTAGTGGGTGGAGTCTGTGATGGGCAGGGCCCTATTTCACTTGTTCTCCATCCTGTGCTCTCAGTCGCTGCAGTCACACTGGCCTGAGAGCTCGTTAATAGGTTTCCCTAGAGGACCATGGCACAAGGGCAGGACCAGGGCAGGTGCACATGTTTGAATGGTACCAGCAAGAAGAGGCCTCTCCAGCACAGATCTGGTCTGGAGGGATGACCACCACATGCTCCTCATGGAGCTCAGATGGGTGCGTGCTCCTGCATTAAAGCCATGTGCCCCGGCCTATCGGGGTGACCTTCAAGGTGGTATACGCCTCCTGAAAGTTTAACTGCGTTCAAGTTACATAAAGCAACATGTACACCTAAACAACACAGCAGGCAAGGGGCAGAGCGAGAAGTAAACAATGCAGGGGTGCCATAGCAGAAGCTAAAAAGAACTGAACTCTAAGGGCACCGATGTCAAGCCAAGCAGCAGAACTCCAGCAAATCAGCTGGAGATCAGGGTCACGCTCTCTCTGCCATGGAGCGAAGCTCGTGCTGCTTCTGGCTGCAGTGCTCCATCATTCTGGAAACACGTCCAGATCATCAAGACCCCACGTGGCAGGCTCCTCAGGTCCGAAGGAGATGGCGGTACCGGTGCCTCCCAGCACTGGACAGCTCATTGCAGAGGAACCGCTAGAACCGCATTAGAGGGAAAATAATATAAGGAGGATGAAAGAGATAAACATGGGAATTCACACCAAAAGAGCCCCAATATTCTCCAGGGCAGGCAGGGATGTTCCTCAGTGTTGAGGCTCCATGAATGATTGACTTACAGAGAGATTTATTCTGTTAGCATCTTTACGCTAATGGAGTTATTCACGTCTCCGCATGATGTAGTTGTTGTTCCTTGTCTTCATAATTAGATCAGACTTGGATAAGATGTGAGCCAAACGGCAGGATGAAGCCCAAGAAGGCAGAGCCCAGCTGACGGTCCTCAAGCAGAAACCGTCCACTGCTGAGGCCAGACAACAAACCCTCATCCGGTTCAGGTTTTATCACATACCATCCACATGGGGGCGCTGTGAGTAGCAGTGCAGCTGCGAGCGTGTGCTGTTTGTCCCCCACAGTGTCCGAGGAGGGGCTGCAGAGAGCCAGGGGAAAACCGGTGCACAGAAAACTCCACCTTTACCCTCCCAGAAAAGAAGCCCTCCGACAAACGTGCACGCCGTCAGGACGTGCGGTTACATCACATGCAGAGGCTGCAGTCCCTCAGGAAGGTTAGGGAGCCAGTAGTGTCCCTTACGATGCCTGAAGATGGAGGGATAATCAGCACAAACAAGGTCGACAGCAGAGGTTCAGCTACGGGGGCAGGCGGGAGAACCTTAAACTCCAGCAGCAGGCAGTGATGTCCTCTAGTTTAATTGCTATATTATGGTAGCAGACATGGTATTTCACACTTATTGTGTAACAGGGATTCAGGGGAAGCATCTGCTAAATAAATAAAACAGGAATATTAGAAAAATGACCAGTGAAGGAATGAAATCAAGGCAGCATCTACTCATAGAGTATCAGCGACACAAAGCATGCATTTTGCAGCTTTTTACTGTGTTATTTTCCTAGAACTAAAACTGGAATTTCCCAGCATAGTACCAATTATGGAGGAAGCACAAGATGGTGAACAGGGTCCAGGGTCCGAGCCTCTGGAGTGGAAATCTGGCTCAGGCTTTTCATAAACACTGTGCTGGACGCATTAGCAGCAGCCATTTATAGACACGGGGTGAAAACGCGTGTTTACAGTCACTCTCGCACCTCCCTGACGGGCCAGCATCAATCATCTGTGCACAAACAGAGCATCGCTAAAACGCACTCGTACTGCAATCGGGAGGAACGGCCAAAGAGGGAAGCTGCCAGGCTGCCTGGTCAGACGGGCGGGTCTGGGGGAGTGGCGGGAGGGGGGGAGCGACAGTCTCTAGGGGGCGCTGCAAGCTCTCTGCCAGGTCAGTCCCTGTGTGGCTGGGATACTGTTCCATTCCCAAGCTCTGGGCACCAGAGCTCTGAATTTTTCTCATACACACAGGGACGGGGCGGGGGGAGGGGAGCGAGGGGGGGTATCTGGGTCCCCTCTTGCTGCTGTGAGAGGCCCGATCTGACAGCCATAGCTGGGCCAGACCATACAAGGCCTGGAGGAGGCAGCGTCTCCACCTTAATGCTCCTCAGAGGCTGACACCACCCTGCGCCACACAGGAGTGCAGTACGGCACACAGGGGGGTCCACCCCCCATCAAAAACTGCACTGTGACATCGACAGCTCAATGATTATCTATTACCTGCCACTTATAGTTTAGAATTTTTTTGATTTATGAGTCTAAATAAAGTCAAGTGAAGAAATGATTCTGCATTACATTTTTAGTCCATAAGTATAAAATTCATTAGGTTGTCAAAGTGTTTCAGCAGTGATAGGCTTGTAATAAAATAATCACATTCAAATAAATCTCCCACTTGCATCTAGTCTACACAAAGAGGTAACACCATCCATTTATGGACTCTGTGTCTGTCCACCAGTTACTAAACCTTAGAAAAAGCTGTCGTTCATCTGAAAACCTACGCAGAATCCTCCTACAGCCAGTGCAACAAGCCATGATTTAAATAAAAAAGATTCCAGGACTTATGTAAAACTACGAGACAGTCTATTCTGCGTGGGTCCTGATAATTATCAGGGGCTGCGTCCCACTGCACATCTTCATTGTAACCCTGCATCCTCATTCGGGAGGGGCCTCTCCACAGCCACCCTCACCCCCCACCCATTTTAACTGCTGAAGCCCCACCCCCAGGCTCAAAACATGGTCAAAATAATAAACACATTCATAATGAAGCCTGACTTTTCCTGAAGTCACATGAAACGCTAAAAAGGCTCTTTGATCAGCTATTTCTGACTGGGAGTTTTCCCCGGAGGACTTCGGATGTTAATTAGAGAGCGAGACGTTGGACACGCGCAGCATTCGGTGTAAACGCAAGGCGAGCAGCCTGACGGGTCGAGGAGATGGCCTTCCAGAAACTTTCTTACTATTACTGGTGCAATCAGTGGACGGAAACCCTGTGTGCTGTCGGAAAACACCATGACATGTGGGGACAGTAACATCATCGTGGAGGACCTCCAAAGGCACCCAGGGGGCGGCACCACGCCGGATCCGTAACGATTAATGATTTAGCGTCGGAGATCACTGCTTCTCAATACATGTCACACTGTCTTTTAGTGCATATAGCTCTGCAGAACCACACGGCCTGTAACACTCACCTGTAACTTTATATAAACCATGCAGCAGTGGTGGAATGCTCAGGTCCAGCAAGTATAGATTCACACCAAGGTTTTGTTTCAACCCACCAGTTGAGTGCTCTGTGACTGTGACTCTTTATGTTCAACTGGTTGGTTGCAACAAAACCTTGCTACGGATTTGTACTTTCTGGACTGGAGCTTTCCACCTCTGCCATATTGCACGATGGCATCAGAACGGCCACGAACATAGATTCTGAAAGAATTAGTGATACAGAAACATTATAGCACTGCCCTTCTGCCACTGAACTATCCATCCATCCATCCATTTTCTGAAACCGCTTGTCCTATTCAGGGTCACGGGGGGGTCCAGAGCCTATCCAATCAGCCTCAGCATGTGTTTGGACTGTGGAGGGAAAGAAAGGGCCCAGAGGAAACCGCAAGGAGAACATGCAAACTCCACACATATGGAACCCTCGTAGAGACTCAAACCCAGGTCCCAGAGGTGTGAGGCGACAGTGCGAACCACTGCACCTCCGTGCCGCCCCGCTACTAAACCAATACTCCTCATAATATTAACACGAGAAGGGGCAGCGGACACACAACCTGCAGAGGCCTTACACCCCGTTCATCTGCGCTGTTTTGCTGCATATATGCATGATAACAGATTTTATTCCTTTTATAAACCTGGTGAAAACAATCCACGAGGCAGGTTTACGGGAAGGGAAAGGCCTTAATCGCAAAAAGCCAAAAGCCAAAAGAGAGGTGAGCCGAGTTTCATGAATGGGACTTTTAAATGAATCTACAAAGGGGTAATAAAGATCTGCATCACATTTTTACAGCTGGAAGAATAAAATAAAAACACCATTCTGTCCTCTGTAACGTAAACAGCAATTTGATAGTGGAAAGGGGCCGTCATGGGTCCCCGCAGTGACCTTCAAAGGTTAGGTAACGCCAACACTAACTCTAATCCCTAACCAAGCTCACAGGACACAACCCGAAACCTTGAGCAAAGCGTTCATAATGAGCCAGGTCACATGGCCACCTTGGCCAACAGCGGATATTTGTCTTCGTCAAAATGTTGTTAGACAATGAGCTGATTTGAACCTCCTTTTAAACACATTACCTAGTGAGACAGTACTTTACATTTGGTGGATGACCCCATGTTCAGCCTTACCATCAGCCGCTACCAGATGTTCCTTCATAGCATGTAGATGCATAAAATCCAGCCGCATGCCAGCGCTTCCGGGGGACAGCGCCAGCTGCAGACTGTTTGCGCTCGTTCATTAAAGTGCCGTCCAGCTTTAAGGGGGGAGCTCGGCTCTTAACCACCCCCCCCACCCCCCCGTGGGGGGGCCTAAAACAATAACAGGCCACGTGCTCAGCTCTGACTCACTGCCAGGGACCTCAGCACCTTCAGCTCCATCTCTGCGCAGTGATCGGGGGGGCGGTGAGGTTCCAAGCTGGAGGCTGATAATATTTCTGTACTCGTTCATCCACCCCCCCCCCGGCTATGCTTTCAGAAACCCCTCATATAAACAGCTCTCTTGTTCCATTTGTTTTGCCTCAATTTTCATATCCACGGCTAAATAAAAAGAAATTTCCCTCCCCCAGAGAAAAGTCGCTTGGGTTTCACTCCCACTTTCCTGCTTCTATAGAAACACCGCGGTCATAGCTGAAAGGACCCCTTTCTCTCCGATACATTTAACAGTCTTTTACCTCACAGGCCACACATCAGTAAATATGACCAATTTTATAATAAACAAAAGACCAAAAATAACGAGAAATAGCTAATGGCCCAAAAACCGAACAGAATTCATCAAACAGGACATGGTGAAACACAAAAACGTCTGAATGACAAAACAGAGCCAGGCCTTCTGAAGGATCAACGAGAACCAGGCCCTCCGAAGGACCAATGAGAGCCAGACCCCTCTGAACGACCAATGAGAGCCAGACCCCTCTGAACGATCAATGAGAGCCAGACCCCTCTGAACGACCAATGAGAGCCAGGACTACTAAATGAAAAATGAAACCCAGGCCCTCATAAAAACCAATGAGAACCAGACGCTCTGAAGGACCTTCTGCAGGCCACACATTTGGCAGAAGATGCTCCACATTAAAGGTTGTTCACCAATTAACATGACCCCAGATGAAGCTCCTAGCTCCCTAGGTCACCCCGTCACCTTCACTCATAACCAGCCTACCTTCACTCCTGAATAGAGCTGCAGTATATGCTGACACCATTAACTTCTTCAACATTTAGGCAGTCAAAGATATAAAGGAGGGTAGTGGAGAAGAGGCAAAATGCACCTTCCAGGCAGAGAGGCATATGCAGGTGGAGGAGTGGATCTCCTCAGCTTTGCAGATAGAAACCTCCTGCAGGTAATCTCAAAACTAGCATCAGATATCCTGCAGGTGACGTCAAAGCTAGCATCTGATATCCACACCTTTCAGAGGAACAAATGAAGGGGCTAACAGACCAACACCCCTCATCTGAAGATATCTGGCTCCGAGGTCTCAGCTTCAGGAAGCCACATGGTTCCAAAAATAGGCTTCCTGGGGAGGCTCTGTGGCTAAGTGCATTAGGACACTGTGCCTATGATCAGGAGGTCACCGGTTCAATTCAAAAGGTCAGCAGAGTGATGTCACCATTGGGTCCCCGAGCAAGGCCCTTAACCCCTAGTTGCTCCAGGAGCCGTATACCCTGTCTTACTTCATATAGGCTGCTTTAGATAAAAACATCTACTTTATATATAATTTTCCTGCACACCACAACCCTCATAAGAGCAGCTGATCTCCACAGAAACTCAGATCACCGTGACACTCCCATGCCAGGCGAGGACACGACACCGCGTTTGGCGGCCGGACTGGCGTCGGCACCGCGGGAATTCACACTCGTTAAATGGAAGGATCTGTCATGTGGGTGACGGAGGCCCCCTGTCACTGCAGTCGCAGGCCCAGGCACAGCAGATTCATCTCAGCAGCTTTTTCACATCCCCGAAGCAGCCCCACATCACAGCAAGACGGCTCACCCTGGCTGTCACAGAAACCACCGCCACCACTCTGTTGCATGCAAATGGAACCCCCATCATTTAACATTACATCTGACCCCGGCAGTCATCAGAAGGTGAATTCCAGCAATAACACTAACACTCACCCAAACACTAACACCCATCCGAACACCAGTCACATAATATGAACTAGGCAAATCAGGAGTGTAAATGTGAAGAGCAACTTCCAGCCATGGTGCCTGTGAGAGTTTCTGTGAGAGTTCACAGGAACATGGGCTGGGTAGAGCAAGCAGATTGCCCTGAAATCAGAGGTTATCTGCAGAGACATCAGACAGCCAGCTGCATCCACCTGAGGTCTAAACAAATGCGGTGCGGTGCGGTGCGGTGCAGTGCGGTGCGGTGAGGTGCAGTGCAGTGCGGTGCTGTGCGGTGCGGTGCAGTGCGGTGCAGGGCATGTCCCCCCTTCTGCACCAGCATCGCAGAGAACCTGTTGAATTCCTGAACAAAAGAAAGGTCAGGTGAGAAACAGCTGGTGATGGAGGCAGCAGCGGGTGACAAGACAGCAACAGTGGGTCTCGCAAGTGCTGGAGAAGATGAGGGCGACAAACACAAGACAAGCTGAAGGTCCATCAGGACAGCGTGTGATCTCCACCACCTGGAACGATCCTGCACCATGGAAACTCCCAAAAAATGCCAACATTGCCACGGCACTCCACATCCAGATGTTAATCCGATAGAAAATAGGTGATACCCCCAAGAAGGTCCGAATTTCAAATGCAATATATCAGCATTTGGTGCTATTTGGAAAACCCAGTGTTTAGCAGAACAATATCAATACAAATGACATAAACATTTAATTATTCAGTAACTTACCGATTCCTCTCAAATGCCAGAAAATGCAGAGTAAAACCACCAGCACCCCATCACTTCCGGCCCAGAAAATCCAGACATACAGGGACTTTATTTTTAAACCCCACGTATCTATACTGCAGCCATCTATCCCAGGATCCAGATCCCAGGGGAGCCCGGAACCCATCCGAGGTGAGGCGGCACAGGCCACAAGGCAGGGGACACACAGGCTGGGAATCCAGTCCGTCGCAGGTCACACACACAATACGGACCATTTAGAGACACCGCTTAGACTGACTGCATGTCAAGGGAGACCCGTGCAAGTCTGGGAGAGCCAGCAGACACGCACAGAGCAGAAACAGCGTGCAGCTGTAATATCTTACACTATTTGCATATTATTGCATATGGCCTAAAATGCAAGAAGTTATTTTAAATGTTACAACTTGTTCCTATTATGTACTGTAAATACACAGAAAAAAAAGGAAAAGGATCAGGTCAAGCAGAACACTTACCGTACAATAAAGAGCCTTATAAGCGCATACTCATTGAGGGAGGTCGCCATGATGATAATTACTGTATTTCAGTAAGAGAGCCCATGATCAGACACCGAGTGGAAATTATGCACTGCTGCTGGTTACAAAAGGCCGGCATTCATCGCGTCCTCTGACATACATTAATTCGACCCACACACGCTAAATAACGGCTCATGACTAGGTATGAGTGCAGCCCAAACTGCAGAGCAGTGTTATACTGCCCGTGACATGCTTTTTAAATTCATTATTAAATCTGGCCTGCAGATTGATATATAGTCTTCCACAGAAATGTATAGACGATGTAACGTCTATATCCTACTAATTAGTGGCAGCAGCCCAGCCCAGCCCATCCCATCCCATCCCATCCCATCCCATCCAGCTGTCCCAGGACTGATGAGAATCCATGGTGGCACAGCCAGAACCTGCCTGGCTGAGGTGCAACATAGCTCATCACTGAATGCAAGCTCCCTGTTAGGAGGAATGTGCTGTTCAAACCCATCAGGGGTTGGACTTAATCCCATTTTGAAGCTGATGCCTGAGTTCTTGTGGGGACAAACTCACTGGTGTGTAACATATGTTTAGGTGGCTTCACTGGACTCGGTCATTTTAGCATTAGTGGGGAAATGTTTCAACTTTCCATCACATGACCACCCATAATCCTCAGGTTAGGCTAACATTCAGCTTCTGAATTTCCCTCCAAAACTCTGTCACCATTAAGATGGCTCACAAGTTCTTGCATGTCGAGGATTAACCTCTGCAAATCAAGAGAAAATGCTGCTCCTCACAGACTCTCCAAGACCACCGGAGTCTAAAATTAAGCCTCCAAACCCAATTAACCCATGCCTAAACTCTGATGGGCTTATTGACCAAGGTAACGAACCAACATTTTGGTTACACCTTCAAGTAGCTTCCGAAAGCAATGCTGTATGACGTGTCTGCTCTCGCCGCCATCCCACCTAGGCCCCCCGTCTGATAAACAGGGACTAAGTAGGGACATTTTTCACTGGAACAATGGGTGAGAAAGATTAGCTGTGCAGCCAAGCCACCTAGCTTAATCCTCAAGAAAACATGCATTCCACAGCTGCAGTAATACAGCGAATGCAGGATGTGGGGGAAGGGGATTAACCTGAGGAATAATGAATGCACCCTCACTTTCACAGCAAGGGGGCACAGGTTGGGGGTGGGGGGGCAAAGGTTACAGACACCATAATGAAGGAGGGGTTTTTCATTTAAGAGTGACTGAGGCCCACTGTTTTGGATGAAAGAAAATGTTTCCTCATAGGTGGGCGAGTAATCGCTTCCTCGCTCACCTATGCAAATGTCCCCAGTGGCTGCTTTTAGCAGCTGCTGCTCCATGCAAACAGGTCAAATGCCACAAACGAGAGCAAACAGAGACGTTTTTTTGTAGGAACACGGGGATCAGAAGCGGCGCGGAGCAGCAGCGGCGCGAGCGGCTCGTCTGGCTACTGGCTGCCAAAGAGAGCCTTGACAGAAGGCAAACAGCAATGGGCCCACGGAACTTCCCACAAGTGCCGAGAGAGCTCCGACCGGCACGGCACACTCCTGTACGCAGCCCCAGCTCACATTTCCAGAGAGCGAAAGCTGCCAAACTGTGTGCCGATGACAATGCCAGCAAAACAGAAACTTTACCCGAGCGTTTGGCCCCAATCAAACACAACTATGAGCCAATAAACTCAAACGGCAGCACCAGAAACAGACTGCATACGTTGCAATATAATAGGCCTATCGAGATAAAGGCAAACAACAAGTACATAGCAAAGCAAGAGTATTTGGATGTATTTAGAATTTAGAGAAAGACTAAAAGGAAATAGACTGAACTGTGGTCTGAGTATTGGCCAGCAGGTGGTGTGATGATTAGCATTTCGGACTCAAACAGGTATAGGGGTACAGGCAAACTGACCATGTTATTCTGTATAGCGCAGGGTCATGTACAAGGCTGGGGGAAAGAAGGATGGATGGAGGGAAACCCCCCCCCCCCCCCCCATTAACTGTATGACATGAGTAATGCAGTCAAATAGCTGTTAAAATCTTTTAAAATTCTATGGGGTTATGCCTAATCTTGGCCAGTGGGTGGCGGTGTTCCATGTTTACAAGGTGGGCCTGTATCCCATTAGGCAGCTTAGCTTCCCACGGTTACGTCCAGCATATGGACCATGATATTCACATCACTCCACTTGCGCTATTCGTCTACATAGTCACACAATTCATTCACATAGTCCGGAATGTGCAATAATCAGACAGGTGGATAAGTGTTCAAATTCAGCAGCCTCCCCTCTGGCATGGAGGAGGGGGGTCAGGTCATCCATGTTTAAGGTGCATGGATCTACAGCCCAGTAACGCAGCGTTCTGGCACCGTGGGGCCCAGTGGAGGGGCAGAACATGCCTATCATTACAAAGCAGGAGCAAGTTCCTCCTGAGAACAGAAGGAGTGTTTGCTTAATGCAACGTGAGAAGGTAAAATCAGCAGGACAGCGTGGGGGAGGGTGTGAGAGCGAGCCCCCGGGGCGGCTGCCGGCGCTGGGCGGGTACGAGAGATGGCAGCATGCAGACGGCAGGAGAAACAGTCATCGGACTGCAGCAGAGCTCAGAGGCTGAAGCTGATACGGGAGAGTGCCAGGGGTTCAAGGTGAGGAAGGTTAGGAGAACAAAAAAAACCACACCCCATCGGGACCGTGGGTAACGCGCCCTAAGACACGCCCAGGAGCAAGAATGGACTGGGATTAAAAATCAGCCCTGGACTTTAGCCTATGCAGCTCCACCACACATACATGCATATGACAAATTTTGCTGAGGCCTCCTAACCCACAATCCAGCCCCTTCGTCTGAATAAGCTTCTCATGCGGCTGCCGAATCCACATTCTCACAACAGAAAACAACTTCAGTGGAAAGGAGGAAAACGAGACCCCATGCCTGTATGAATAACATGCCACTTACTAATTACATCGCACTACACTGCACCAAATAACACTGAACCACACTATACTACACTACACTGCACCAAATAATACTGAACCACACTATACTACACTACACTGCACCGCACCATATTACACTACACTACACTGCACCATACTATACTACACTACACCATAATACACTATACTGCACCATATTACACTACACTACCCTACACCATACTACGCTACACTACGCCACAGCTGTTCGGCACATATGTAAGCCAACCCTTGAAGTTGTGGCCCATGTACTTTTCCCTAAACTGCTGAATAATTTACTTGAGCTTTTGAGTCCCCAAAGTCGATGACAGACTGGATGCATCACACTGGTGAGTGAGTTTCATTGGAAAAGTGTCAGGATGTACAGAAGCTGCTGATGGCCAAACAAAACACGCGGCCACCGTATCCCCCCGCCTGCCGCAGAGCCACGGGCATGTGAAGGTGTCGCCCGTGTGTGGTCCACCAAGGAGCCCCACGAGATAAAATTCAAAGGCTATATAACATTATTCCCGTTCCCAGGTTGAGAGATTTACACTTGTGGGACAATGTTCTGAGGGCAGAAGGAAAAACAATTGGTTCAGAAAGATAACCAATTAGATTGTAGAGGACGTGGCTCCAAGCAACTGGAGTATGGGGGACCAAGACATCTGATTGGTTGGTCCCACCTCGTCTAGCTGCTTCTAGTTGCTTCTCCCCTCAAAACATTTTGTCTAAGTAAAAATGCTATGAGTGAGATTTGCTCTGGGGAAAAAAATACAAAAAAAAAGCAGCAAAATGAAGATGACTGTGGAGAAAACCACGCCGTATTAATGACTCACTGCTTAGTTACAGGCTTTCATGTCACTTTTCATTAAAGCATCTCTTTCTTTTCTTGCGCTTAATACATGATTTCCAATTTCTCTCTCACTCTCTAGGACTGGGGTGTCATTCAGAGCTCCAGAGCTAAGCTGAGCTTCTCCTGACTGCCCCTCCATGCACAGCTGTCTTTCCCTTAACCATGCTAGGGGGCGCTGCATGCGCACTTGCAGGTCAAACTGCAGACCTTGCTAAAGTCACACTCATAATTATTGTTTATTCTAGAACTCCAGCAATATTACGCAAACGTGCATTCTTACTGTGAAGGGCCATCAATTAAGATATTGGGGGGTTAGAGGAGTTCAGGGGGGGTTAGGGAGTTCAGTGATGCTACAATCTAAGCCCTACCCCTAGAACCCATGCATCTGGCACCCCACTGCCCCCCAACACATGGCACCTAACCAGCTGCCTAAAGTATATTGCGCAAGACAGCCGGCAGCAGGTATTTCAGCAGGGGATGGATCTGTGACCGTGTCCAGAAGGTTGTGAGTTTGAATCCCACGGCCGGCAGAGTAATCATATCGCCACTGGGCCCTTGATCAAAGCCCTCGGCCCCAACTGCTCCAATGACCCTGCCTCTTGACCCCAAGCCTTCGTCACGTTGGATAAAAGCATCTACACATAAGTACATGCAAATGCTGACATGTTTACCAGCTGCATATAAGGGTACAGGGGCAGGCCTACGCAGCAGTCAAATTCACATTTATGCTGATAGACCTGATACCTGTTCTCTTTATCCAAGAAGCATTTGCATGTGCCCCCCAGTGACTGTGCTCACAGTTACTGGAAACACCATTTTAGAAGAGCCACTCTGAAATGTCACAGTGTTCCTGCGGTTAATCTACAAGGCCCAGCTCAATAGAAGTGCGGTGTAGATCCCAAAGCAAAGCACATGTAGTCGAATTGGGTTAGGGCCTTTTGAGATGCATACACTCTTAATGAAGAATGACCACATTAGCTGCTTAATGACAGATAATGACAGATTTTTTTTTTAAAAGAAAGAAAAAAAAACAGCTTTAAAAATAGGTGGCTGTCACCTTCATGGGCAAACAATGCAGCGAACGAAGCATGTTTGTCCTCTGAAAATGACAGGAAGCAGGGGCACCAACAGCTGGTCACACCCCCTGCTCCCAGAATGCACCTTGTCAGAGATAAAGTTACACTCTGGTGCCTATAGGTATAGGAAACCATCTGTCTGTCTGTGTACACACCGCATACTCTGACAACATATTATCCAAATGTACTCCATCATTAATATGTCAGATAACGGCAAGAAACCATCTGGGTTACAGTACACATGGAATCCCTTTTAAAATATTAATAAGCAGCACTACATATTATTTTTCAAAAGAGCCCCTGCAGCCAAGATGGAGCTGAAGGTTAACATTAAAACAACATGAGAGAGCAGACACACACACACAGGCCTCCTCTGGACGACACAGAAACACATCCCAGCTGGATTTCCTCCAAATAGCGACTTAAGAAGGCAAATTGAGGAGTGATAGCCAAACAGGGGCCGCGGTTGCTGCGGCAACGCACAGCCGCATCCTCTGACTCTTATCTCTGCTGCCGACGGGTCTGCTGGCGTAGCAGCAAGTAAAAAGTGAGGAGGACAGCGTTCAGCTCGCGCGTCGATGTCGCCAAAGCATGTCAGGTAGATGTGCGGTACATCACAGGCAAAACAATCATTCACTTTTACTCGGGCATCTGACATACTACAACAGCGACAACAACAGCAACAACAACAACAACAACAACAACAACGACAATGTACAGGCACATCACAGTAGTCAGGAGCAGAAGGTATTCTTGCAAACGTCAATATTCCCATCAATGAATATTGGCACAAGGCTGTATGAATTTCAGTGCTTCCATAAACAATCTTAGCTTAGCTTTTACATAAAATATGGTAGGATAAACTAGCAATGGTGCTATTATTGTTTAACGTGTATTAAAATGATGATAAAGAAACTCATTTTAAATAATGAAGTATCCCTCTTACGACTGTTTCAGTTAAGACCAACAGAAGCATATCAGCTTATCATTTCAGAATATCCCACGCGTTCCTTGAGCTAGGCCCTTAATGTTCCTGGGGGGGGTCAGATAAATGGGGGTCGGATTAATGGCCTGCCCCTGTGCTCAGACCCCAAGCTTCACTCTACTCTGTATATGTGTGTCTCAACAGAGAGCGTAATAATAAGAAGCATTTCCTCGTACCTGTACCGGTGCGAACGGCGAAATAAAGCACGGTTTCACGTCGTTGTGCACGGTTACGCACCTGTTTCCATAAGAAGACGTCGGCCTCGTTGAGCTTCCACGAGACAGCCACATGCACGGCTGAGAGCAGCACCCCGGTGATGACGGCGGCTCTCATTCTCACCGGCAGCAGCGTGTAAATGGTGTGAATGAAGAACACAGTCCACCATACCCCCTCGGAGGCACTGCGTGGCTGCACCAGCAAGACCCCGACCACCTGAACCACTAAGACGACCAAGATGACGAGATAGCAGACGATCCACATGTGGTCCTGGTGGAACCCGTTCCTGTTACATAATATCATGAGCAGGGTGATGAGGAGGATAGTCAGTGAGAAGACCACCACATAAGGCATGCGGGACGCTGTTCCGGCGCAGTGAAAGCCCAGCATGACCGCACAAACCAGCACCAGAACGGCCATGAGCATTGTCAGGCTGCTCTGATTGAGACGGAAAAAGTATCGCTGGTAAAGTCTCTCCAGCTTCTCCGACTGGAACTTCTTGGACCTGAAGACTTGCATGACGTTGCTGCAGCAGGACACCATGGAGAAGTAGACCTCGGGCACCAGCTCCTCGTCACCTTTGGCCTTGGCCCTCCGGTCCTCCAACCCCAGCTCCACGGAGCGTGGCCTCACCTCCCCGTCCACAAGCTTCGGGGAGGACCTGTTATTGTTCTGGGCCTCCTCTCCGTGCTCCTGCCACGCTGACTTGGACCTGAAGCTGACTCGGCTCACGGTGGTCGCTGGACGTCCGGGGTCCCGCTCCAGCTCATCCACATCCCTCCATCTGCTGCTGGCCCGGCCCAGCTTACGGCTCAGGGTCCGGCTTGGGTACGGGCACCCATTGACCATGGACTCAGACTCAGCCCAAGCTGACCTGTGTTCGGTGCCTTCTCGGGGCCCGGGGGGGGGCACGGCGGGGGGACTCACGCTGTTCGACCGGGACATGATATGCAATTAAAATGTATCAAATAACAGCGATTAAACTAAATATGAGCACAGGCGTGAGATCAGCTCCCGACACCTTCCCATCGCTTTACCAGCGTGTATTTACCGTCATCTCACAAAAGTATCAGTCAGATAGTATCAATTCCTGGGCTTGGCCAGGAATTTGCATACAGTCCATTATTTCCTAGAATGTATTATACGTGTCAATTAAATGTTTCCGTAAAAGCAACTTAATGAAACAACGTTGTTACATTGAATTACCTTACTTGTTACATTCACTCATCTTACGCAAAACCAGGGAATAAGCGACATTAATTACACTGCAGCCAGTAAAGCGCCATTAATACATAAAAACAGATGATCGGACACGGGCGGGTTTCTCCCCGATCGCCGGCGGTCCTTCTGATTCAGTCCGCTGTGGTTTCTGATCAGCCTCCCCGGCGCTTCGTGTCCGCGGAGGTGCGGCGGGTCCGAGACCAAGGTACCGGCCTCACGGAGCACCGGGGACGCGCCTCCGCGCACCTGCGCGCCCCCGCAGCTCCGGGGGCGGGGGCGGGGGCGATGCCCGGCTAAGGAGACCTTACTGCCACCGGGAGAAGACGGCGCTTCGCGGTGCCGGATCCCGCTACAGACCGGGGGGGTCTGATCACGGCCGCAGAGCCGGCCGCCTGGCGAATTGTTTATCCATGATGTTTATCCATGTGCGATCACACCTTTAACGGTGACTCCTTCTGCAGTCAAAACGGGAAAGACAATCAGCGACAGTGATCCAAAACCGGAGTCTACAGCGCGATGTGCCGGCCGGCCCACTCCTGAAGCCCGCCCCGGATCGATAGGGCATCGCCTCCTCCTCCGTCGGTGGTCTCAGCGCTCGCCATTCAACCAAGTTTGATTCCCAAATCCCGCCCTCCTCGCTTGTCATTGGATGCGCTCCTTCACTTGCGAGCTCTCATTGGTTTTGGTGAGTGTCAATAAAAGTCGCTGTCCGACACGCTGCGCTCAGTCGCCGCCCGGGTTGTGGGTCCGTAGCTGGACCAGGCCGATCGGCTGCTCTCAGGTCTAGACCTGCAGACAGCGGATACAGCCGTACTTTTAAACACATAGTTTCGGAACCCTCTAAGTAAGTGGGACGAGCTGGAAACTGTTACAATGGTTGTGGGCGAAAATGTTTTCTCTCTTACACTTGCGAAGAGAAACCGCAGTGGCGGATTTGTGGTTATTTGTGGTTGTTTGTGCGGCGGTATCATGGTAGTCGGATCATTTTCAGTCAATGCAGGTTATCGTGCAATAAAAATGGCTGCATGTTTTTCGGTCTCGCAGGTCATTAATGTCGGCTGCTTTCCCACATTGAAGCTCTCCTGTCACCTGTTTGATTGAAATAAGGGGAGGGGGCAAGCCATATTTAACGAGTACTCCTGGGGGACTTAAAGCTACCAACAGGTTTGGGATTTCAGGCCAATTAATTTTATGTAAACAATTCACATTCAACAAACAAGTGAATTGTTTTACAACGTTATTTTGAGAAATTAATCAAGGTACAATTAGCATCTTATATTGCGAGCACGATTTGTTTATATGTTGTAAATGGGATGGTCGCGTGATATATTCTTACCCTTCTGCTTAAATGTCCTTTTTGCTGGCAACACTTTTAATGAATGATCAACAGGCTTCAGGATTGTACATATTGTGTTCATTATTTGGCCGTAGTTTTGATAAACGTTGATTAAATTCCTTTTAAAATGTCACCATTTAGTTTTGTTAATTGCTTTCCAGAGTTTTCCATGAACACACGGTAAGATTCAGCTATACCTTTTTGTGTGACCGTGAAGTGTGTAATCTCGTCGCTAACATTTTCAAAACTCTAAAAAAGACACTACGGCAAATACGGATTATTTACTCAAATCATCTCTGATAGACCCCACCCGTCAGACCCAGACGTTTTAGAGTTAAAAATAAATCGAACACAAAAGACAAGTTGTCTATGCCTGGCTCTAAATAAGTAGCACCACATTATACCCGCTAAACATGATTCACAAGATGAAAAGTCAAAGCTGCTGAAAACACTTCAGCCTTTGTCTGTGTCTAATTTCAGACTAAAAACATCACAATTAGATTTCAGTTGGTTTTCTGTGAAATTGTCACTGTGTGTGTCACTGGTATTTTTTTTAAAGTTTGAGCAACTATACATCAAGCAGGAGCAGTGGAGAAGCCAGTCAGACACTCTGTCTATGCTTAGTGATTCAGTGGAACATACGGCGCACTGGTTATTACCGTGGAAATCAATACACTGCATCAGGACAATTTTTCTCTCAATATCACAAGGTTTAGCTTCTTCATAGCGTACGGTTTTTGCCGGAATATTTTCCTGATGTCTTAATGAGATCACAAAGTTTACCTGTTCAATATGTCTTTTTTTCATTTGACTTGGTTGGTAAAGGATATTCTAAACACTACTGCTAATCCTACTCATCAGATGAGTTATGTATGCATTTTGTGGACAAGAACCACGCCAAGCAGAAGACTAACGTGCGGCAGAGAGAGCACTGCTGCCATCGTGTGACCATGGCTGGAATTTGCAGTTAGAACCCAGCACCGCGTGCACAAATATGTACTTCCTTCCCTTCATTACTCATTTTTTTACTTGTTTTACTTCACTTGATCTGTAGGAGGACACAGACATGAAGAATCCTGTACTAATCAATGGATTATCAACTGAGCAGACAGAGATCAATTTGATGATACACATTGCACCTGTTGTAACAAGTCACCTTTTCACAGGTAAACACATGTACAGTATTTATACCGCTCTTCACAAGCAGTAGTCATAGAAGATTAAACAGGATCTCAGTAATTCTGAGATAAAAAAAACTGTGAATCATTTCATGTGTTACATTGTGCTGCTTATATCATTTATTTGATTTTACCGCATACAAAATTATTAGCAATGAATGAATGTAACTGAGATCGTGGTAATTCTATGGTCTATTATCGATTGTTGGATTCTCAGGACTGCCCTCATTAATATGCAAGTCATGAGCCTCTGTAGGTTATCATCAGTAGCTTACACTAATCACAGCCAATGGGGACTCGGTACAAATCAGCCCATAGGTTTCTGGCCAAAGTCCTGGCAGGCTGAACAAGTCTCACCTTTGGCACTGCAGCATGCAGGGTGTTCCAGGCTGATTCTGATACCGAATGTGACCAAGAACAGGGCAGAAATAAGAGTAATATGAAAAAGCACTTTTATTCCCATGTTCAGCGTTTATTGGAAATATATATCGGTTATATTACTTGATATATTATACAAAGTATAGTCACATGTTCTTAAGGAAATGGTCCCATGCAAAACTGGACTGAAAAGTCCAATATTGTTTTACATTCAGGTTTTCCAGCTAATGTCACACAGGGAAGCAGAGGGCAAAAGGGTCTGTTTTCATCTGCATGCAGCATTACATGGCACTGCACTGGCGTTTTTTAAATCCATGCCCATGCTGATCATCGTGTATGCATGGCGGTCTCAGAGAGGAGCGGAGTGGGTGGCGCTATGCACTGAGAAATCACCATCATTCAAACTGCAGAATTGGGAGCTGGCTGAGAAAGAACACTAGTAGTAGTAGAGGGAACTTTTTTTTTCTTTTCTTTTTAAGTGTAAAAGGAGCACATTATCAGGATTACAAACAAGAAGCTCATTCCAGAAAGATAAAAATCATAAAAAGACTCTGTAAAAGCTCATATGAAAGGATTATTTAACAGCTTGCAGGATGCCAGAATAATTAAGATGGTAACAAATTACTTTTGATACACAGATGCAGTGCACTGGCCACAGGACCGCACAGCAAAGGCAGACGGACGCAGCCGGTTCTGCTTGAGCGACACCCCTAGACGGCTACGCCCACTGAGGATGACCCGGGCCCCGTCAGAAGTCAGCAGCAGAACGCAACTCTGAGTTTATCAATGGGTATGCCAAGTAAATGACATGCCATACATGTCTATTGTTTGAAAAGAATAGTGTAGTGGACAAGATTAAGCATCAGTTATATTCATTTAAAAATGAATCGAATTCTTCATACAGATCTTCCATATGCATGGTAAAATTCTATGACTTCTACATGTCAGACATAACTGAACAAACCAACTATGAAACTGACATTTTCCGACCAGTACACACACCATTACTGACATTCCAACTACAAACAAAACAATGCAACTACGCACAAAATAATCCACATGCCTACAGCAATCATGTTATTCAGGATCTAATTTGAAGGGGATGTTTACCCACACAATGATTTTTTTGTTTTTTTGTTTTGGAGAATGAAAAGACAAGTGGAAGCACAATGGCATTTAGAAGGAATGACATGTGCAGGTCACAGTTTCAATGCATTCACTCACTGCCCATGAGCAATTCGGGTTCACTTTTTATTTTTAACACAGTATGTAGAACAGAGGAATGTTGCTTTTAATCAGGTGTCCTGAGAGCAGTTAACTCAATCAACTCATCACCCAGAATGTCAAAATGACCGTTGGTGTCATTGGTTTAGTATTCTACACGGTTAGCAGTTGGACACCGTAGTGTCTGCATTCACGTTTTGGAAAATGCACATTTATGATAAATTTACTACAAACACATTGACTATTTGGAAAATTCATGTAGTAAAATCGGTGATCACTTGGGTGAGGGGGTGGGCTCTCCTTGGTGAGAAGGCCTTTTCATTGGCCAGGCCGACGTTCACAAGCTTGTCCTCCTTCACTGGATTGGGCCATTCTGGGTGGGCTACTCTTCCTTGCTGGACCCCTCTATGTGGCCCAGCACCTTCTTTCTCTGCCGCAGCATGTGGAAATAGAGCTGAGGGAAAACTGGAAGGAAAACGGGGGCTGTTACAGCACGAGGATCCATCGCAGACAAACCCAGCACAGCAGCCTAGTACATTTTTAGGCAGGGAAATGTTGCATCAGTTAAAAGCTACCGTCCTGGATGTCCCCCGCGTTACTCCTACATACATGTTAATGAATCGATACCGTTGCTGTCCCATATTGGTTTTGCGCTCGGTGTAAAACGGTAGTAAACAGGAAACTATATGTGTCAGTTGCATGCATTACAACGGCGCCAAAAGCTCAGAAAGGCCTTCAGGTAGATTTCACCAAACTTACTGGGAATGTAGGAGATCATGGTGAGGATGAGGAAGGTGTAGTAGTCGAAGGAGAAGTTGTACTTGTTTGGCAGAGTGACGGAATAGAGGCCAGTCTTCTGGACGAAGGGCAGGGCAGCGTAAATGGTCAGGAGCTCTCCCGCCACCCCCATGGGGTACAGCACGATGAAGAGGGTGTACCTGGGCACCGGCACACACATACGCAACTCCTGAGTAACACAAAACACGTCTGGAGTGCATGCACCAGCACACCTGGGTTAGCAGACAACAGAGGCATCAGGGACCCATGTTCAGTAATGGTGTCCTATTCACATTTCTCGTTCTGGGGAAAAATGTATGGCCTCCATTGCAGAAATGAGCTTTATGCAGGTTCAGAGCCAGAGCCCTCAACAGTAAATCTTTCATGGCCCCTCAAAATTGAATGAATGGACCCAGAGAAGTGGCACGAGTATCTTTTAACCATCTTAAGTATATGCGCATTTATCATTTACACTGTACTGTGGATCTCAAATGACCACGACCTTAGAAAAGGGGGTCTTGCTTTCCAAAACACTGGCTATGGAGGTACGTCTTAAGCCTGGATTTAAAAGCAGAGATTGCGTCCGAGTTCCGAACACTAATGGGAAGTTTATTCCATAACTGTGGTGCTTTATGAGCAAACGCTCCTCCCCCAAATGTAAC
>JAODKE010000037.1:5532282-5545280 GCA_026779605.1 Mormyrus hasselquistii
GAGGGGGGGTGTGGGGCGCGGTGTGTGAGTGTGGGGGGGTGGGGGAGGGGGGTACGTGGGGGGGGGGGGGGAGTTGACCGCAGGACACATCCTTTTATTTATTTTATCTTTTTACTTTTTATTCATAGGCACGTGTTTGCATATCATTAGTACATCTGGCCAGCAGATCGATCTTTCAAAAATTGATGCAAAGTTATTTTGCTAATAAGTGCTGGCAAGTTTCACCGCTGGCACCAACGACATTAAACAAAAAAGCATTGTAAAAGAACGTTGCTGATCCATCTCGAGGTCATTTAATGAAACTGTAAGAGTTTAACCACTAGGAGGTCCTTATTGCACCCATACCAGACATACTTACCGCACGTAAACACACTCTCAGTGCCCACCGTGCCCGTCGCCCTGCCTACGTCTGCCATGCACAGTGGGCACACATAGACATGCTATGTACCTGTATAACGATTAACATTTCTTGCTGCATTTGACAATATAATACAGAACACTTACAATAAAGATGACTATAGGAAACTATTTACAAGACATCAGTCCAACCTGCTGTGCTGCCTGCCGTTACCTCAGTGCTACACTGCCCCCCTCCAGGGGGGTTAACCGTACCAGAACCCCCTTAAAGTCCTGGAAACGTTCCAGGAAAGGGCAAGTCCTCTGTGGCTGTGGGGGGGCTCTGTGGGTCCCCCTCTGTCCTGATCAGTCCCTCACCACCAGTCCTAGCGATGGCTGCTCCAAGCAGGCCAGGCGTTGTTACGGAACCTGGCGGTCAGGGTGCAGCATGACAGTTCTGTCCAGCTCTTGCAACCGTACACCACTTTGGAGATCTGTTCCAGAATCTCTCCAGGGCCCCTCCAGTGGCTGTCGAGCTTGGGTGACCGCTCCCTTCTTTCTGATGGGGCAGTACACCCAAAACAGAGTCCCCATGTGGAAGGGCTGTCCCTGGCAGCAGATGCCATACGCTCTGTTTTTTCTGCCCGTGGACGTGCCCTGATGGTCCCTGGCCAGCTCGTGCACAATGTGTATGTGCTCCCAGAGCTGGTCAGTCCTGGTGTCGCTAGGAATTCCAACTCAAGGGGCGAGCTGAACGCCCGGTCTACTGGCGTCCTCAGCTCATGGCAAAACATGAGGGAAGCGGGGGCACAGCCATTCCTCTCCTGCACTGCTGCGTGATATCGCTACAGGACCAGGGGACGGTGGGTGTTCCAGTTGCGCTGGTGTTCGGCGCCGAGGATCACTATTTGTGTGGCTAGGGTATGGTGAAACCGTGCCAACAGCACGTTGCTCTGAGGGTGAAGGGGGATGGTGCCTTGCCGAGCAACTGTGCCTTAAAGATCCTCCCCTGGTCACTGCGCAGTTTCTCGGGGCCTCAAACCTGCAAAAGTACTCCTTGAGGAGCTTAGCCGTTATGGTGGTAGTGCTCTGGTCAGGAATTGCATATACCTTGGGATGTAATCTATAGCCATTAGTATGTAGCGGTTCCGGGCCTCAGTGCGGGGCAAGGGATCCAGGACAGTGCTGTGTGGGTAGTGGCCACTGTCACTGCAAGCTGATCCCAGTCCTCTGCTTGGCAGCAATGGCGGCAGCTTTCAATGGTGCAGAGCCGATGAGACTTTGAGCATGAAACTTTGAGCATCTGCATTTGAGTGCATTTCCCGGGGTGGTGCTGAACTTTAAAGTCAAACTCCGCCAGCACCTCTAGCCAGCAGGCTCGCTATACTTCTGGGTTGCAGAAGTTTAGGAACAATGGCAGTGATGGTCTGGAACCACTGGTCACAGAGATAGGGACAGAAGTGTTTGCATGCCTGCACCATAGCCAGTAGCTTCCGTTGGATCACATAGTAGTTGTGCTCCTCTCAGCTAAGTATCTAAATATGCAACTTCGTGATCCTCTTCGGGTCCCGCCTGCGACAGCACAGCAACTCATTTCTAGCATACGTGTTCAGGATGAAAGGGAGACATAGATCTGGGTAAGCTAGCATGGGGGCCTAGGTGAGCACTGCGCAAAGCTTGTTACAAGCTGCAGCGCATGGGTCCATCCATGTGAAACCTCTTTCCTTCTCTGTAAGATGGCGCATCGGTTTCCCAATGCTGGTGAAGTCCTTCAAAAAATTTCGGTAGTTGGACATCAGCCCCAGGAAGTGGCATAGCTCTTTCATGTTGCCTAGAATCGGCCAGTCCCTCACTGCTGCTGTCTTTCCTGCGTTAGTGGCCATGCCCAATGTGACCTAGGTAGCACATCCAGCGCTGGAGGAGGGAGCACTTCCGGAGGTTTAGTCATAGCCCTGCCTGCCAGATCACATAGAACACAACTTAAGGTTCTGGAGTGTCCCCAGCAGTGTGTCCCCAGCAAGCAGGTCATCAAGATAGAGGACACATTGAATTTTGGACAACGTGGGCCAGGCGGGAGCATTGTAAAGCCCAAATGGCATTGACCAGAAGTGCCATAGACTGTGTCCAATGGTGAAAGTAGTCTTAGGGTAAGCTTCCGGAGTCAGTGTGTCCTGCTAATAATCAGTCTGGAGGTATATGCCATTGAATCACATCGATCTAGCGAAGTAGTCCAATACGTTGTCGATGGGTGGCAGTGGAGAGGAGTCTTTCCTCCTCACCACATTCAGCCTTCGGTAGTTGATGCAGAACTGGCACAACCCATACTTTTTGGTGACAAGGACTGCTGGTGCTGCCCATGGGCAGACAGACGGCTCTATGCCGCTGCCATTTCCCTATTTCTCTGTTCCACCACTTATTGCTTTGCTGGGGGCAGTCTGTGCGGAAGTAGGCTAATGGGTATGGTGTCCTCCTTGTTGATGTGCTGCACCAGGGAAGTGGGTCGGCAATCTTCATTTCTAGCAATGAAGATGTCCTGTAAGTAGTCCAACACAGCTTTGAGCTCATCCTGCTGCTCCACCGTCAGGTCCTAGCTGCTATGCTGTCACACCTCCTTCACAGCCTGCGCTGTCTCGGGTGACAAGCCCCCTGTGATGTTACTAGGTTCTACAATTGGGACAAGGCTTGGGGCTGTGCTGCTGTCTTCATACATTGAGTGACCTAATTCGTTCTACGCTGCTGGCTGCCACTGTCGCGCCTGAGGGCCACCATGTCTGCGCTGAGGTGGAGGGCTGCTCCCGGCACAGCGATAGTGGCCCCCAGTCAAAACAGCAACTATGATGCAGAGACCAGAGATGTCAGTGAGGTAGATTTCCTGCACCACCCTGTGTCTGGCCAGCTGGATGCACAGCACAGACATCAACCCAACAGCATGTTGGTCATCTTGCAGCCCACTGGTGCAGCTCCGCCAGTACCAGGTAGCACACCCAGGCGAATCAGGATGATGGTGGACCCTGTGCATTGAGGGTGGTGCAATTTCCTGGTTGCCCGTTTAAGACAAGGGCATGGTGCTGGGTTGTGGCAGTTGAGTGGAAAGTGCCCGATCTCTTCACAGCGGTAGCAAGGGGTAGCTGCCGGCAGACAACATCCCAACTGTGGCTCTCTCTGTCCCTCCTCACTGTCAGAGCCCCCCAGCACACAGGCGCAACTTCGGCATGGTGTGGCTCGCGACCGGCTTGATGTTGCAGGCAGGGACAGGATTTCCTCAGCTCTCTCTGCCTCTGCCAAGGCCTTGCTGAGCATAGCTGGTGCCCACAATTGGACGTGCTAGTACAGCCACTCAGCTGTTAATGCCTTGACAAACGCATGATGTCCAGGTAGCCCCTCCACACTAGGATGAGGTCCGCCACAAATGCCCACAGGGTCTTGTTGTCCCAACTTCACCGGTTCGTCAGTTCTGCCCTCTCCGCCTCCACAGACCACTGCTGGCCAAACTACTGTTGCAGCACCTTGTCCTGGGTGACAAGGTTTTGCTGCTCATTGGGGGTCAGACTGAGGAGATCCTAGTGCACCTCCCCCACCAGTTCACTGCCATCTCTTCATCACTCCAGATGCTGTGCTAGACCACCAAGAGGACTTGGATGAGGTAGGTCTCCAGGGGCTCCTTCCCTCTGTAGCGTGGGAGCATCATGATGGCCTTGACTCCCCCTCTCTCATGAGCTGGCGCGCTCAGCAGAGAGGCTTTACCTCGCTCTTCCAGGCGGCGACGTGGGTGGGTTGTGTTGGATCCATCGGGTCACCCCAGGAAGGGGCGCTGCTTGGTTCCATTCTGCTGACTGGCGCTCCCCACCACAGCGGCAGAAAAGCCTGGTGAAGCTGTCAGTGGTGGTCATAATACTCCTCAGATCCCACTTCTGATACTTCTGTAAAAGAAAGTTGTTGAGGCATCTCAAGGTCAATTAATGAAACGGAGACAGTTCTGAGTTTAACCTACAGGTGGTCTTTATTATTCTCGTACCAGTCATACTAGCACTGCCCAACGTGCCTGTTGCTCCGCTTACTCCTATCACACACAGTGGGCAACTACAGACACGCTATGTACAACGATTAACATTTAACACTACACTTGACATTACAATACAGCACATTTACATTACAATGCATGTGACTATGGGGAACTATTTACAAGGCTGGCATCAGTCTAACCTGCCACGCTGTTTGGGGGTACCTGAATACTGCATATTAGTTGGTTACTAATTAAATTTTCCGATGCAGATATATGGAGATTTATTTATTCATTAAGTGTAACTGAGGTACAAAAATCATTCAGTCTGCTCGATTTTTGCTTTGCTAATTATATGTCTTTCCCCCACACTTCCATGTAACTTTCAAGTTAGCCGCGGTGCTTGTGGTCAACCACTCAGCAAGTCGATCACGGTGAAGGCCTCCCTAAATAGTTTGTATTCAATTGCAGAGTTAACTCCAGTTTTGATTCCAAGAGATTTATCTGAGAGTCTATTGCAAGAATAGTTTCCTAACATCAGTTTTCCTAATTCTTGATTTCAAAGACTTAAAAATATGACACAAAAAATGTCTTGTAAAAAGCACAAGACAGAGTAGTATGAATGACCTTGATACTTTCTAATTCATTTTATTAATTGAATCTTTTGCTGGCAAGTATACTCTTTAAAATTAAACAAACCGTATACATAACATTATACCTCATCATTTAAACATACTGCATTTAACTTTATTTATTGCCTTGTTTAAATTAAAATATTGCCAAACTATTGAATGTTGCATTGATGGATGTTGGCATTTCTAAATGGCAGCAAAATCCAAATTAACTGGCTTATTTCACTTCACACTTCTAATGGCATGATTAGAGTTCATTCATTTGTACTTACTGACATACACTGATGTAAACAACAACCAAGAACGGATTGCTGTGCTCGGATGGAAATAATCCAATCCGACGAGGGTGTCAGTTGTGAATGTGATAACATCATAGAGAGGAATCAAGGCAGTCATCAACATGCCGCGTTTACAGCAGCCTCTGTTCGAGACTTCAGAATTTCATTTTTTGACAGTTGCACAGAAAAGTCAAAGCTGAAGACATTTACTGAGCTGGAGTCAACTGCAAAGCTTTATAGTCGACACTCGATTCCATGCTGCCTGGAAATCTATTGCTGGGAGTTTATTTTTTTAGAATTAAGTCCCAGCCCTACCTAGACTGGAGTAGGGACTGCAAAAGGGTTCCAGAACCGCATCTGATGAGCTACAATCCGGGAGAGGTCCGGTGGTGTGAACGTGATAAAAGTTTCTGGTTCTGGAAAAAGGTCCTGATACCTGAAAAAAAATCCCAGTGGTATGAAAGTGCCCAGAGATATGTGTGAGGTGTACCGGGAATCCAAAGTGACCATCCTTAAGATGCTTGTGAAATAGCAGTGATGTGGTCACAGTCTCCTGACCCCCTTTTTGACACCCCCTATCATAGCTTTCTGCTGTAATTGTTAGTTATTGCGATTGTAACTATCAAGCGGATGTTATTTTTGAGTTATGCGAGGGGTTTAGTATGTCTGAAGGGCTTTAAAAGAGGATGGATAGTTACATTTTCTATTTCCCAGATCAAACACTCTCCCACAAGATTCCATCTACAGCTGAAAAATTATATACTAAACCTCAACCTTTAGAAGGATTTTTGGCCTCTCTCTGTTGTTCATTTTCACTGCCAACTCGTTTTTCACTGAGATATTTGGTCGTTTGGGTTTGATGGAACACCAAATTCCTTGCGTGTGAACATCGTATTATACATAGACAAACATATTTAATTCTTCTTTAAGTTAATTCTTTGTATGAAAGCAAAGGGAAAATTATTTCCGGGGGGAATTCTTGGATTTCTTCTGATGCGGAGTACATGACATTTCTAAAATAGTGGTTAAAGTTTTCAACGGGTTTGAATTTTACCGTTAGATTTCACCTTCTCTGGGTGAAAACATCAGCTTGTGGATTAGCAAAGTCCAAAGTTGGACACAAGCAGCCATTTGTGTGTGAAATAAAACTGCCATGCACAGAAATGTTTACTAACTCGTTGTTAAAAAATTAAGCTAGTATATCTGGATGTTTCTGTACTTTACTGAATGTATTTTTCGACAGTGATTTTGGTGATATGCCGGTGGTCTCCTGTTTGTCTAGATATGAAAAGATATAGATGTTTGTTGTCACAGGGTGGACTTTGAGAAATCAGAGAAAGGCACCTCAACCTCAGAGGCAGCACAAGCTCCCCTCTGTAGAGCCCTAAGCTGATACTGTACACTGTTCTCTCGCCCTGATCTGGAGTGTATGGTGGTTGCATTGTGGGTAGGGGTGCAACCTCAAAACTGAGGATACGGGTAGAAGGGGTGGAAACCAGAGAGATGAAGTAATGCAAAATAAAAAAGCTCTGGCTTGTCCTGACATGGCACAGGGAGTCTAATAAGGTCTGCTTCAGTCAGATGGGATCACAGAGCAAGCAGGGTTTTAAGGGAGTTGAGTCAAAATAAGTCTCTCCTTTGCAAGATTGATTTTTAACATTGATTACATATGTGTGCATGCATGAATATATATTTGTATTACACCCCTTTATCTTCATGAAAAATCAATATGCATTCTCCGTGCGTACTTCCTGTCTCTTTAAGGCCTGATCAACTAAATATCCAGACAGTTGAATTTCATGTATCATCTCAACTACATAAGCTCTGGGAAAAATTAAGAGACCGCTCTATACGTGTTAAACATCTGCATTTTTAAATCCTGGTTCTGCTGGCAGAAGGCTACACTGCAATGCAGGCTGCTTCCAGGTTCAAAGTTTCTAAAACAACAGTACAGAAGATCAAGGTGAAGCAGGAGACACTGGCAATAACCAAAAACCAGCCAGGTGGCAGGAAGAAGCGACTTTATAATGCCAGAGATGACCATCAATTTATCCAGCAATGTCTCATAAATCAGAGGATGGTCTCAAGTGACCTTCAAAAAGAATGGGGGACATTAAGTAGTGTGAAGTGCACTGGTATGACAGTTTGTATCAGGCTTCTAGAAGCAGGACTGTAGTCCCATAAAGAAAGAAGCCCTTCATAAGAAGCTGAGGTGAGCCAGGCTGGAGTTTGCAAAAAATGTATATTTTATACAGGTGCACAGTCATAAATTGAGAAATGTATGAAACTGAAAATTTTGCTGTGGTCTCGATTTTTTCCAACAGCTGTTTTTAATTGCATCCCATCAACCCTCATGTCATTATAATATCAGGACTGTGCCATCTACGAAAGCTGAGATCACGAGGACGTGGCACAATGTGGGGGGGGGGGGACCCAGAACACCCCAGCCGGGGTGGAACACCTTTTTTAACAAATCTTGGTCTCTGGCTTCCTTCATGTTGTAGTTATGTTAAGTCAAACTCGTTTTACAAAGAACAGAATAAAAAGAGCTTAACTGGGTTAATGGTTATAGCGATTTGCATTTACTCCAGTTCCTGCTCTTTAAAGTTAAATTTTACAACTTGCAAGCTGCTACACTTAAGCGTGAGATTATTACTACTGAAAGAGATAAAATCATTGTAGTATAATAAAAATAAATGAGGAGGAGAAAATAGAGCAGCGAGTTGCTTTTTCTAGCCAGCTGAACTACATCCTGCAGAGCAGTTTCCAGTGCTAAGGACCCACGAGCGGCTGAGAGCAGGGCAGCAGTACAGCTCAGTTCCCATTACGCATTTTCTGGGTCCCTTTGGGTTAAATCATCCACTTTCAAACCATAACTCCTCCTGTCAGTATCTCTCTGCCTGGCTTGCTGATAACATCTGACATGATCAGCAGGCGGCAGTGACCTCCGGTGAGCTGGCAGGATATGGAGGGTCCTTGTCCTGTCTTGGCTTCAAACTGCTAATGATGAAAGTGTGGACTGTGAAACATACACTATGAAGACATCAGTCCTATCATATCAGGGCCAACAGTGTTAGAATGGTACTACTACCCTAAGCCTGAGGGGAAAAAAAAAAAAGCTGAGTGTCTTTTTTGTTAAAATGCGAGGACAACTTACCCACACCGCAATGTAATATCTGGTGGGGATAAAAAGCCAAATACACTTATGTTAGAATTTTTTTTAAAGTGTAACGACACACAGTCTTAAGCATAAAAAGTGAACAGCCTAAGTAAGCAGCAAAAGCACATTTAGACTAAATCCAGAGGTTAACACCAGCTGCCAAAACAACTCTGCATACTCGACTAGCTCGACTTCCTTACAGCATTGTACGGGTTGTCTGAACAGTTAATTCCCAAGGCAAATCATTGATGGAAACAGTGAATGGCGTGTGCATCAGTAAACACCATGCAGACACCGCACAGCAGCACTGTCACTACGAGGTCCAAGAGTACCAATATTAGCAGCTGGGTCACATGAGCGGAGACATGCACACGCAAAGGCAGTCAGAGCTCAGATACCAGATGCCATCTCTGACTCAAAAGGTCAAAAGTGTCACTTGCGCCCCCTTATACTCACCTCCAGGATTGCACCAGTTTGAAAGAACTTCAGTGGCTTCTCTATGGAGTAGTATAGGCCATGATAGCTGCCTTTGGCCAAATATGCCCGCACCAGGCCCACTGCGATGACGAGCCACCTGAAATATAGAATCCAGGATCAAAATCACCTGCAAATCTTATTCACAAACACCACTTTCAATACAAGAAATGTTCTTCATTGCAGTTCAGTACCATTGCAAATACAAGGTTGTAGAATTTTAATCAGTGATGTATAATTTCTGTATTAAACATAGGAAGTGTGTAGATTTGATTAAAATAAAGCAGTACAGCAAGAAATATAGACTGCATTCCCCTTATCCATTATAATCCTTTCTATGCAGAAAGATCTAGAAACCTCATTTATTATATTCTGTACTGTAGCGGATCACTAAGTACACTTCGGCATGACTTACCGTGAATTGCATGAGTGATAATTAACGAAATTATTCTGTATACAAGAATCTTAATCCCAGTTTAAAACAGGCGTTTGTACTTCATAAATGCAGACCTGCATAACAGGTAGTAAAGCTGAACAAGCCCAACTTCCCGCTGCTCCTGTGTTTGCAAAATATACTGAAATTTGAAATTAAACTAAAAGGTAGTGAACAGGAAAGCGGCTTCTCGGTCTCCTCTTAGTACCGTGTGAGCCTTACGACTAACTATAACCCCGAGCCTAACTAGCTACGCAGGTACCCATAATCCGGAGCCTATAGCTGCGCGGCACACCGGCTAGCTTGCTACGGGGGCACGGCGACCTGATCGAGCTCTAACTGAAGAGAAACAAAGCAAAAGCCCGCTGCAGAATATAAACCTGTCTTTACAGCGACGAGCGGATGTAACGAAGGGCAGCGGGTTCCCGGCGTGTGCCAGAGTGAAGAGCACTGAGCGCCCGGCCGTACGCTGCCCCTCAGCCCGCCGGGGATACCTGACGGACCGGTCGGTTATGCAGGAGTGCGGGCTGCAACGCCGCTCCGCATCACAGGGCCAACAAACTAATCAAAATCTGCTCGACAGCTAACATGCAGTGGCTAGAAGGGGGAAAACACGAGTGAGACGTTCACACGCACAAATACACACACGCATGCATAGATATATACATATATATGTAAACGCCTGCATGAACGCAGGAGAAGCATGACAGCCTACGGGCGAGGCGGCTCGCGACAGTCCGCACGCTCTCCGTGCCACCGCGCCTGCACATCGCCATAAAGTCCATTTACATACCCAGCGGTCATAACCACATTATAAATGACCAAATAGACCGTGGCCAGCGCCCCGGGACCCTTCCTCCGCCGCTGGCTCACGTCGTTGTGCGCTGTTTTGCTGCTTCCCAGGGAGTGTGCTGCCATGACTGAAGCCGCCGGCTGTCGCTCCCCTCCCGGACTCTCCACCGGCCTCCGAGAGGGCGAACAGCGACATCTGTAGAGCTCGGCGGCCACACCTCTAACGGAAGAGGGCGTAAGCTGGCTGGCTGGCGGACGGGGAGCGCTGGGGTGCGGTGGCGGTTGTGCGGAAAGGGTTAAAATTCCACAGGCCAAACCGCGACTCGGTAAAGCTAACTAGTTATTTGTCCAATAAAGCAGAAGAATTTACTAATCCATGCCCGATAATATCAAAGCACAGTGATAGTGAGCACATCTGAGGAAACATACGTGTTTCGTTGATTTTGAAATTACAGCGAAAGTATTATATTTAACTTAAATTCACAGCAACAGGTATGAAACACACAGCTCACAGCAAATTCAAAATTAGTAAAGTACAATTCTGGCATCTCCTCTAACGCCTTGCAATTCTGCAGTTCAGCACCCCTCCTGCAGATGGCAGTCTCAAGGCCGCAGTGAGTTTTAAAGGGCCCGAAAGGTGTCTGAAATTATGCCTTATAGTATAAAATAAACGTCGTTTTCAAAAAAATATTAATTATTATGTGGAAAGGGCAGGCACATTATATACTGTCATAATTAACAAGGTGAATGAAATTATATTTGCCTAATTAAAAGCATTTCAGGCACTTTATCGGCATGCTAGATTTACGGAAGAGCAACTGGTGAAACTGGACATAGTTGGATGGATGAGGAAGGGATATTTTTAAATACCGAATATTTTTTTTGCATTATTTTAGACGTGACATTGTTTTCTTCATAAAGGGTTTCGATATGCCGTTGTTCGCCCAAAATCCGTTTGACCAAGATGTGGGTAAGTCAGACAGCACAACACTGTTTATGTGTTGACCCAGATATTCATAGGAAGTGGCTAACGTTAGCTAGCGTCTTCGGAAGGTTTCCTTTTCCATAGCTAGCTGCCTTGTTTTTCACGGTCTTTAGCCAGCGTCACTGTAACGTTTACACTCGCTTCCGTTAAAATAAGAAGGACAGTATAGGTTGCGATCTGTTATCGAAGAAATAGGCAGATAAACAAGCGACATTTTTGTATATTTACCTCTGCTTGTACAGCTATAGTCAACATATAGCTAGCATAGTAGTAATCTCTAAAGGATTATGCTCTGTCATCATTGTACTAACGCACCCATGTGTAGAGCAGTAGTCGTATAACTAGTTAGGTAATCCAATGTGCAATATTTCACAGAAATTACAAAGCGTATAGCTCGCTACGATAACTACGTTAATACCATTAAGGTCAAAGAATTAACTTGTATAAACCAGACAGCTAAACACACGAACTATTTATTATGACTATGTTTTTGAATTAGTGATTTCCGACCTTTTCAATTTTTCAAATTATATATAGAGTTATTTGTTTTCCTTATGGTTTAAAATTGTATTATTTTTTGTAATCAGCTAGAAATTGGACGACGTAACAGAATAATACAATAATACAGGAAACTGAAGTTAAATTACATCATAATAATAACGGGTAAACGCTTCAATTTGAAATGATAGTTACAGGTGTCAGGTGTCTATACTTTAAATTGATAATGCCCATTTTACAATGAACATAAATAAAGTTTAAACTTTAAGATAAATTCAGAAATTTAGGACCCTGTTATATTGTCTCATTTTGTTGGGTAACATTTAAACATAATATGGGAGTATGGATTCTTTATATAAGAATTATTATTGTAGATTATACTTTTTTGTGTAATTCCGTAGTGGACTATATATTGAAGGACTAGAATGCTAAGAACCAAATAATGATTTGTTTATTACTTACATTTCAAGAAGATTCATTCCACATCAATGGATTTAAATAATGTTTTTTAAGTTGTTGACACACAAACATTTAAAACATTTAAAACATTTAAAAATGGTGTGTCACCTTTAGACTGTCCAATCAAACTATACACTAAGTAGCCAGTTCATTCTTATGGGTATTACATGTTGTCTAGATGATTTTGAAAGTGGTATGAATGTTGGTGCCAGACATGGTGGTTCCAGCATCTCAGAAACAACCACCCTCCTGGGATTTTAATGCACTACAGTGTCTAGAGTTCAAGGGCAGTAAACAAAAAATCAAGTGTTTTTTTTTTTTTTTTTTTTCTCTGGCAGTACTGATAATGAGAGCGGTCAGAGGAGAATGGCCACGCTTCTTAAAATTAACTTGAATACCACAAGTGTAAAAATTAACAGCTCTGTACAACATCGGTGTGCAGAAAGGCATCTCTGAACACTCAGTATAATTATGTCCTAACTATACTAGATGAATGCACCTGATAAAGTGGCCACTGAGTGGCCATATGTTTGAAGAAAATAAAAATTGCAATTATATGTTCATACCCTCACTGGCCGCTTCACTAGGTACGTCTTTCTAATCTCGGATTGGTTCTCCTTTTGCCTTCAGGACGGCCATTATTCTTCGTGGCATTGATTCAACAAGGTGAAACATTTGGTCCATGTGGACATGATGGCATTACGCAGTTGCTGTAGATTTGTCGGCGTCACCTTTATGAGTCCAATCTTCCGTTCCTCTACGTCCCATAGGTGCTTTATTTGACTGAGATCCAATCACTTTGGAGCATAATTCAGTGACGTGAACACATTGCCATTTTAGAGAAACCAGTCTGAGATCATATGAGCTTTGTGACCTGTCATGTTATCCTGCTGGAAGTAGCCATTAGAAGCTGGGTACACTCTGATCATAAAGGGATGGACATGATCAACA
>JAODKE010000037.1:5556580-5566658 GCA_026779605.1 Mormyrus hasselquistii
TCCCCTCGTCCTCCAAACCCCCCGCCCCCCCCCCCCGAGCCCCCCGCGCGCGGCGCGCGGCCGCCGTGCGCGCCCTTAACGACGCGCACCCCCGCTCAGGTAGCTGGACTTCGGCGGAGTACGCGGGAGACACCGTTTCTGCGCGTGAGCACGGAGCCGAGAGAGAAGCTGGAGCCGGCGGTCCAATATCCGCAACACTTCCAGTGGAGCGGCCCGGAGAGGCAGCCGCCGCCGTGGACCGACGAGCTGGCGGAGATGTCCCGGCACATTTACACCCGGCACAAAATCGGCGAGGGGCTCCAGAAGCCCATCTTCCAGGTAACGCAGGGCTCGGCGGACACGGAGCAGGGCTGGAGTGTGCCTGGGTCCCGTCCGGTACCGAGACAACCCGTAAGAGCGGGGCTCGGTTAGTTAGAGGGTGAGTGTATGACTCGCAGAACGGCGTTCTTATACATTAACATTAAGAAATGTGAGTGAAACGCTACGATTCGTTACTTTGACAGCTGTCTTACAAGGTATTAAATTGAAGTAAGCGCTTCGTTATTTCCGTGCTGACAGTGTTGACGGTCCCCGTTCTCCGTTATATAGTGATACCGTCATGATATGAAAACAAATCTCTATGTTCTGTAACAGCTTATCTGTTTCCCGATAGGCAGAGAGGAAGCACGGCTACCGACCATGTATGCCGTACGGGTCCGGTTACTTTTAAAATTGTTGTTTTTAAATGTTGTATCTGATTAATTGTGTGGATTGACCTTGCCGGGAATCATCTGACGAGTGTAAACTGACAGAAAGGAGGTGACCTATTTAATGTGACCCCGTTTGAAAAAATCCATTTAAAATGAGAATTTTAATGCTTAACTGACACAATTACTTGATATAGTACTAGATATAGTTCATCTAAAAATGGAGCAAAAAATCGGATCATAATTAGGTCAGTCTAATAAGGCTGATATCCGTTTGGAAGTATCTGAGCTTTAATGCCAGTCATATGCGTATGACAAACTGTTTTCCACTTCCATCAATTTTTGCAGCTGTCCTTACGTAGGATGCCCCTCAGTATCCACTCAAAGGCTTTTGTCCGGTAGTCGCATAGGCCTACCGCAGGCTTGAAATGGACGCCTCTTGTAAGTTGTCACATGAGCACGATCGCCGGTGCGGAGGGTTGTGTCTCTTCGCCTGCTTGGACCAGTGACGTGGCAGCTGCTTTCCCGTGCAGGTGAACAGAGGGACCTACTCGCGGCGCAGCCGACTCAAGCGGTCGGATGGGAGCACCACCTCCACCAGCTTCATCCTGAGACAGGTAAGATGGGGGTGGGGTGGGGGCCACATACATTGCTCCTATCGGACTGAGCTCTCTGATGACTTATCTGCAGAGCGGTTGTCCTCCTCCTTCGCGAAAGTGGCCATCCATCCGGGTGGGTTCTCATCGTCAGGGCAGCTGAGCACCATGCACCAGCATATGTTGGCTTTTGTTGCCCTCGCAAGGGTTTATCCACAGCCATGGCAGCATGGCAGTTGTTCATGAACGTATCACGCAGAAGGCTGCATTGGCAAGAAGTCCAGAGAGTGCGCCCTGTTCCTCCTCTAAAAATATAGGAGCTTACACTGGAAAAATGATGGGAGCTGTTGTGGGGAGTCAGTGGCCTCGATTTCCATCCACCTGGGTGTTTGCCAGCCCTTCACTGAAATAACCTTTATTACATAATTCCGAGCAGGCAGGTGAACTGCAGGTGCCTGCAGACCCAGCACTAGCAGAGTTCACCTTAAGCGTGCTCGCATGTGTGACAAATTCAGGTGACCTTCTGTCAGGGTGAAAAAACCACACGAAGACACGACTGTTGTTGCTGAGTAAGATGACGTCCCTGGTGTCCCCGGCCACCTGCTGAATAACCATACGCATGGACTGTGTGTTTGTTCTCATACGTTGTGCATATAAAGAGCAGCACATGTAAACAAAGAAAGCAGCATTAGCCAGGTTCATTGTCTTGCTAAGTATTCCCTGCCATGATTTAAGCATGCATTACTCTCATTATCATTATCGTGTTCAAGATTATACAGATTTTAATATGTGCAACCACAAGTCTATGACTGAGGGCATGTTAAAGCAAAGGGTCTTCCTCTTTAAATATCTTGTATTTAGTGATAGTGCTTTGATTTACTTTTATATAATGATCTGACTTATGTAATGTGAACATGGTGTCTTACTTGAGTTCTTTGTCATACCCAGCAGTCTGATACTACTTTACCATTACAGCTTAGCCATTTCACTCTACCTGTTCACCAGATTTTATGCTTATGTCTGGTCCGAGTTTTACCATAAAAATCTATGTTGGCTTGAATTATTTTTGAGAAACAGACAAGCACATCACTATATCTGACAATTTATCTCCCCTGGGAAAACCTTAAAATAAGCAGGCAGCAGTCCAGCGGTCGGTGTCAAAAGGATATTGCAGGCCGTGGAAAAGCCCAGATGCTGCTGAGGTGTCTGCTGATGTCAGGAAGTCCACTTCGGTCTTTCTGTGCCTGCATGTTGTGATAAGCAGCAGCAAGGTCCCCCAATCTGCCGCTGTGCCTCTCCGCCTCTCTGAAGGCTTCTGCCCTGAATAGCGCCAGACGTTCAGTGGTGGAGCACAAATGGCGCCGTCCCCACAGGTCACAGTGCTCCATCTCGCCACTCGCGCGCTAGATACCAACTGGGACTGTGACAGGAAAGTTGTGAAATAGTTCCTGCTGTTGACTTAGACACATTTTGTGCTATTTTGATTGCTTTGCACGAAGCAGCAATGTTATGTAATGTCTCCTTTGGACTGTGTAATTCCATTCACGTTACATCACACTCAGGTTGACTGTTTCAAGGTTATATGGTATTAAAATACCTAATTGACCAGGTTGGAGTACATATTGAAAGAAGAGGGACCAGCTTCACATATTTGACCTTATACTTTACAGTCTGTGCTACATTCTATAGTACGTAAAGAGATAAATGACAGAAATGTATTATGTATAATACGTAGCCTGCTTCTAGGGTGAGGTGACACTTTAGCTTTGAATGTTTTTGTCTGGCATGCAAGTTAGTCTAGCTGGCAACCAGTCGGCATGAGATGAAGTAGCATAGCACTGGTACAGAGTGTGTTGTATCCTACATGTGGAAAATTTTATGAAAAATTGATTACAGCTAGCATGATGAGTTGTGCAGTGGGTGTCACTCTCATCTGACACCATGGGGCCTTATATATCGCAGGTGTAAGTAGGAAAAGAAGTCATTTTTGTTAGTGTTCTTTTTAGGAGTGTAAAGATGCATCATAATGAATCAATTATTAATTATTAAGATTCAATGCATCAATCAGTACAGTATGTGAAATTGATTTTGTTTATGTGTTGCAGGTAAATGCACAAAGCAGCAGTTTCAGGATGACAGGGGAAGGTTTATTAATATTCATAATGGAAGAGCTATGACTCTTTTTGGTAACGCCCAGTTTTGCAGCGCAGAACGCTCTCTCTAATGGTGAAGATAATCTATGTGGTACAATGCTTTTTAGAAACTCCCCACTTTTGTAGTTCAGAAAAGTAATTTTTGCTATACATGGTACAAGACTCTAAGTAAAAAGTAATTTTAGCCTTAGAGATGCATGATATATTGGTTAATATATTGGTATCGAATGATACTGCTTAAGAATCCAGATTTTGGCATCGGTCTGTTGCCAAATCTTGGCTGATATTTTAACTTCATCGGTATTCAAGGTTAGCAGCACCACAGCTACCAAAGCCCCAATAGAGAGGAAGACGAGGGATTTTGCCGGCTCATTCACCACTTAAAAGAGGTCTCAAAGTACCAGTCTGCAACATGTTTATAATTCATTATTAGGCACACAGATTGGACTTCCATTTTTCACACAATAAAAATGATGACATCATTTCGCTAATTTGCACCAGCAAGCTCCACCTTCAGCAGCTCCAAATCAGGTAGTGCTTTTAATGTGTTTGTTTTTTTTCTGTACAGTTCAGTAGTTGGCCTTTTAACAATTTTATACTTGTTCTTTTTCTGTATTCCATTAATAGTGTGTAATTAAGTTCCTGTGGTTTGTGATTTTTTTCTGTGAAGTTAAAAAGGTTTGAATTCAGGCCATCAAAATAATTGAATAATCAAATTGTGATTAGAAAGTCAACATTTCTGATGCATGGAATTGTTCCATCGGTAATCGTACTAAATTGTGTTGCACTGGGGCCAACAATTTACACCCCTAGTTCTTTTTGTGTTTGATATCTGACAGTGACTAGAAATATGTGATGTGGAGAAACTGAGGAGAGGAATCGTCACTGATGGCTGGTTCATGTCAGTAACGCTTCAGTCAGTGTTTCAGGAAGACGCTCTGGGCCTCACTGTTTATTTCTGAAATGAACTCCTGTTCAAACTCATGAGGGTAAAAGGCAAAGGCCATTTTCACTCTTGTGCCATTTAATTTGCTCCATTTAATTGAATTTCATTTCATTATAATTTTTTGACCCTCACTTATGTGTGGATTGTCTGTGAAGGGCTGATTTGCATAGCTCCTCTGACACAGATATTGTGATTTTACGGATCAGTCAGGTGTCATGTAGGAAAGTTATTGTCTTAAATGAGGGTTTATGTAGAATAACCAACCAATAGCTGATTTGTTAGTGCCCTGATGCAGTCACCTGCTGTACAAAAAAGAATTTAGCTATCCTTCCATAGAGGAATAAAGCCAATTCATGCTATAAAACGTCTCCCTCTGATCACTACTTAGTTATCGCTGTCAGCACTATATAATTAGTGTGACCAGCCCCTGGGGTCTGCCCAAAGAGCAGACCTTAACCCGCAGTGCTAGTCTGCCAGTCTTGGATCTTGAGGGCAACACTGGGCAGTTTATTGGACTGATCGGTTTTGTTGATTGAAAAGCTGTGACCCAGAGCACAGTATCCAGCACTAAAATTTGGATTGTTCCAGTAAATCCAGCTATCTGAAATACGATATCTATAGCATGACCAACTTAATAAACATCAGGCATGCTGATGTGTTTATCTATGAATCGGGTGTCCGGTAATCCTACAGAAATGTATTTTATTTCATTTGTATCATAAATGAAAAAAATAGTTATTTTATCACTCTAACAACCATATTAGTGAAACCAGTGACCTTCCTGTTACAGTCACAAAATTCTAACCTGCATGGGGCAACACCTTACTGATGCTGGTTGTAGGTAGTGTGTGTTTCACAATATCGCAATTCTGGACGTCTGGGGCATTGTACTGCTCTTTGTTGCCCTCTACTGTCTATTAAGGGAAAAACACACAAGTAAAACATCTGTCCCACTCTTTTGTACAGAAATTTGTTATGCTGTTCGTGGAGGTTATGATGGAGTAACATCATTTTTTGGCTGAGATTAAGCATCTACATGCAAAGCCTCGTCGGTGATGGTAAGTAAAGTCAGCTGGTCTGTGCTTTAAATGGAATGAGCAGCCCCCTCCACCCTTCCCCCAGCTAAATAGACTCCCATTGGAATGTCGACTAAGATCTACAAAGGATCATGTTGGGGGGAGGTCTTTGGGTCCTGAAGGGGGGCTGTGTGGATAACAGAACCTACAAGTTGGCCAATGGTTGCTTTCATTTTGAGACATAGGATCACTCTTAAGGTTCTGGGTCTCACTATTTAAAATACATTTTTCAATATCTGAGCATCACAGAATAATACCACCCAGTTAGTGAAAGCATGGTTTCAGCTGGCAGTTGTAGTTCTCAGCTTGGTGCCTAGAGGGCCTCGTGTTTCTATATGGTTGTCATTTCATGGGAGCGTTGCAACCCTGCACTTCATAAGTGGTATGAAAGCCAGAATGAACCATCAACAAGTGATAATTGTCGAGCAGCTCATCATTTAAAGAATGCAGAATTCCTGTGATCATGGAAGCACAGTGTTGCTCTGTGGTTGATATTTTCTTGTGATTTAAAGGAAATGTGCTGGAGAAATAAGTGCTTATGTATGAAAAAGAATATCAGAAAAATCTGAAGGGTGAGCGGCAGTTTATTTAGTCACAGTTTCACATAATATGGTTGCCTGTGCATTTGTCTATATAAACAGTGCGGGCAGTGTGACAGAAAAAGCTCATTTTATTATCCTTGGCTTTAAGATAAGTCGTGATGAGGCATCATTCTTATTAGATGCACATTCTTGCTTTACTGTGTTTATATGGCTGCATGGCATGTCCTGTTTTTACAGTTACACAAATTAAATCTTAATACATGCTTGTTTCCTGACAACAATTATGATTCTGTTCTGTGTTTGTTGACATAATTGTGCTTTGGAATGCGTGCTTATGTATTAAATGTCTGTGTATGTGTGTGTGTTAAAAAAGGAGCCAGGTCTGCCTTCAGACCTGTGAATAAAATAGAGTGATTCACACATTGGCCGTTCATTTCCGAGGTGCTCCTCTGTAAAGCATTGCAGTGGATCTGGACATCTTTTTGGGACTAGTGTCTGCTTGTCTGTGTTTCATTACTAAGACCTGGAGCGTAATGAAGCAGGAGTTTCACCCTTTTGCACCCAGTGTTCAGGAAGCTGCAGTGATGTGGCCAGCCGGCATGCTCCGGTGCCTTCCATCCAGCCCCCATTTTATTTTCCGTCACTCCGCCGCCGCTGCTGTTGTGAGTAGCAGAGGGGCGAGGGGAGGGGGGCAGGGCAACACCGTGAGAGCCAGAGCCCAGGGTCAGCACGATCACCCCTCACATGCTATTGTAATCAGTCCCCCTGCGTAATCGCTCTCTCTAGTATCCTAATAGCAGAGAAAGCGGGTGCAAGGAGGAGGGAAAGGGAGAGGAGAGAAGGGAAGGGAGGCAAAGAGGGGGTGGGGGTGTTGCTTTCCCGATGCAGACCCCCCCTTCCTTATTCACAGTCGAGGAGAGCGCTCTCCAAAGCTGACTGGAGCAGCGGCCAGCCAATCAGCAGCCCGGCTGCCTGCTTTGTCATCGAGCTCTGATTGAGGAAGGATTCGCTCTCTTGCTCTGTGTTTGGAAGGCAGATAGGATGCCTGGTCAGTACAGCCTCCAGGGATAAAGCTGCTGCCTTGTGATGTGAATGAACAGCAGCAGCTCGCTGAGGAGGAAGCACGGCACATCTCTCCGCGCAGGCCCAGGGACGCCGCACCAGGCCTTTTCCTTGCTCATTTCTGCTGAAGGGGGGTCATTGCAGTGCCCCAGTCCAGCTTTTTTCGTTGCTCATCACCCTTGTTTTTTTGTGCTGTTTGGAATATTGGCCCTCCATGTACGACAACTTGTACCTGCATGGATTTGAAGACTCGGAGGCGGTGAGTGAGTGGGGAGGATGGCGGGGCTCACCTGGGGACGCCGGGGCTCGCGTGTGCGCTGCCGCCGGCCACAAAGGGGCTGCCGCCGGCCACAAAGGGGCTGCCGCCTATATGGGGGGCTGTCGCCGTGGCTCCGTTGGGCCAGGGAGGGGGATCTGTGCGTGCATCTCAGGTCGGCTCCTCTGCGTTACTGAGCCATGCATCTCTGGGGCTGGGAAAGAAATGCGGACAGGAAGGGGTGTTTGTTCCATTTCTCTGTACAGCCTGCCTACCTGCACGCCGGTCTGCGTCTCGTTCTTTGCTTCATTGAATAGCACGCCGTCCGAGAACGGCCCGACAAATCGCCGTCCCTTTAAGGCTGCCATTGCAAAATGTGTCATTATGTAGCCTTTTGTAAAAGTCCACTGCGTTCACGTCCCATTTAAAGGGGCAGCATCCCCCCTTTGTCTCTCCCCTCCCCTGCCGAGCTATGCGCCCAAGCAGCCATCGCGGCGGCAGCAAATGATTGTGACGAGTCACCCGCAGGGGCAGCAGCACCTAACGGGCCGGGCTGGCCATCCTTCAAGGTGTCTGCCCGGCTCACATACACACAGAGACCAGATCCCCGCAGTCTCTGTGCTTCCATTTCTCAGTGACGGGCAGCGACAAGGGGAAGCCAGTGCAGGACAAAAAAAGCTGCTTACGAAAGCAATAATAGAAAAGGCCTGGGCGGCGAGCTGGAAGAGGGAGTGTGCGGCAGGGCTTAGCGCAGTGCTAATTAGCCCAGCTAGCTCTCGCGCCGAATGATTTCCCACGGAAGCGTGTACTAGAAGCCTCCTGTGACGTTAGCGTGTTTGCTGCAGTGTGACACACTGTCTCGCAGGGAGCCTCTCGTGTCAGAAAGGAGCGCATGCATGCTGACATCAAGCAGCGTACCGCTGTCATTGGGCAGGTTCGGCGTCTCTCAAAAACCGTGCAGCTGCCCGACGGAACCCACTTCCATTTTTAGACAACTATTTATCCAAATTTATGTGAACTCATTAATAATTTACACTCCCAGTGAAACGTAGATCAATATATTGCATTTTCCTTTCTGTCATTTTAGCCTGTACGTTTTATGATGCTGAGCAGTTAATTGAATACAATCATTTATTGCCTGTGTATGTAATGACCGACCACCAGTGGAATACACGGAAATTGAAAAAGCTGGAGGAGAGACGCCGAGTCTAATACAGTGGCCGTCTCTCCCACAGCTGCTCAGCTACAGCTCTGTAGTGTGCGGCTCCAGGAGGTGCAGGATTAGGGTCAGTACTGTGTGGGTGTGGAGGTCTAGAAGGCCACTTTGCAGAGGGATGCTTACTCTGAAAGCCCGGGAACACTGACACCAAACAACATGACTATTTTATGACCTGCAGGCTCCTTGGTTACGATGGTCGTCTGGGGGATGGGAGACCTGGCTGTAATTCCTGCTGAGGTCTAGACCATCTCAGGGCTACTGCAGCATCATTTTTAATCACTATGACAAATTAGCCAAAACAAATGCACTAATAAAGTTTGCATAGTCCTCAGAGAAAAAGTATTTTATTTACATAATATGTATATATTTTATTATATTTAGCTAATATTGTATTTCATTTTTAAGCAGTTAAAGTACTTCATTGCATCTCAAATGTTAGTATTAGTGGAGTGTGTCACTCACTTCCACATGTTCCCTTAATCCATAAGACGTGGACTAGTTTATACAATTTAGGATGTATGTTTGTTGTTGTTTTATATTTTGATATGACAGATAAAGCCACTTACTTTTATCAAAGAGGCCATGCAGAATATAATACTCTGTTGTGATTTATAATAGTATAAATACAAACACTAAGTACTGTGTGTTTGACTGCTATGAAATAAATATCATCATCCGGCCATAAAGAGCAGAACCTGGAAGAAATATATATCTTTTAATTTCTGACCTGCCAGATTAGTGATATAAAATGGATATGAATTCTAAGCCACTATAGCCTCCATAAATCAGCGTGTTTTCCTGTATATGTGGCGTCTGCAGTTTGTGGTGGCATAGCGCAGTGTATTACACATTTCACCCATCCCTTCTCTCGGTCTCTCAAACTTCCCCCCCTCCCCCCATAGTGCCTCAGTTCTGTGGGATGAGAAGCACATTGACACACAGTGAATTGGCCCATGATACACTCTTATATACCATTGAGATACTCTTGGCTCCTCCTCTAGTAATAGTCAGCTGTGTTACTGAGAGGAAGCTTACTTTTGCCCAAATTCTGTCTGAGAGAGTCCGGTCGATTGAGGACTCTGGGTTAACCACTGTGATGTTCCTGTGTTATTGCCCTTAACATCTCCACTTTCCTGTAATCAGTGTCTGTCCCGTGATCTTTAGGATGCTGACATGTCCGAAACCTTCTGAAGTTCAAATTCCACATCCGGCCAGCCGTTCTTGTCATCTTGGCTCATCCATCAGGCTGGCCACCACTCCAGCCTCTCCACCCCCTTTTTACAAGTAGGATTTGGTGGGTAGTGTGCACCTCCCTGGCTTAGGCCACTGTGCCTGTTACCAGAAGGACACCGGTTCAAATCCTAGAGTGATTTCACCACTGGGCCCTAGAAGAAGATCCTTAACATCCTGCCTTCTCAAAAATGTACGTCACTTTGGATAAAAGCATCTGCTAAAAATAAATGGGGTGTGGGGGGGGGGGGGGGGCTCCTGGTCCTCACTGTACCCTGATGGAGACACTGGCCCATTGTGGTAAAGATGATA
>JAODKE010000037.1:5566758-5577017 GCA_026779605.1 Mormyrus hasselquistii
TTTCTAAACCATGGGCCCCTAAAAGAAAATCCTCCCCATGCCTCTACTAAAAGTGGGTGGGTTGGTGTGGAAAAACGCGCATGCAAATAAAGGGGGGGGGGGGGGGGGGGGGGGGGCTACTGGTCCTCACTGTACCCTGATAGAGACACTGGCCCATTGTGATAAGGATGATATGCTCCAGCTGCTCCTGGTGACACACATAGATAGAGATTTGAGTAGTGAATGGTCAGTGGTCAGGGGAGCTCACACTTGGAACATTCCAGAGCCATCAAGTGCCGCATGACATCACTAGGCATTCGGGTCACCGCTGAACATAATGAATGATGTTCACCACTGCTCCCGATACTCATATTTTTACGGTAGGCTGTTTACCGCAGCCCAGCATGTTTGTGTGATGTGTTAATGGGTCACCTGCTGGAATTGAAGTGTTATAGCATATGCTACATGATGCTTGGTGCCCAAGGAGAGCCGATTTGTGTGCGTGTCCCTGTGTGTATATATATATATATATTATATATAATATGTATTTGGCACATTCAGAATATTCTCAATATTGAAGCATGAGTCAATCTTGCAGATTAGCTCACAGTGAGTCAGACTCGGGTGCTGAAAAGTCCTCTGTGTTTGCGCAACTTCCTTTAATGTGTCCCCCATTGAGATGCCATCAAACGTGGCCGTCTGAACTAAGATGGTGAAACAGGACTGCAAGTGTTTTAGCTTGGAAACGTGACGACCAAAACACTGTTTTGAGGAGGCTGACACATGATTTTTTATAATTTTAGATGAAATATGGGTTTGTACCTGGGTTACAGAGCTAACATGATTAATTTCATAGATGGCCCAAGTAGGATGTCCAGGCAAAAAATACTGCAGAACTAAAGTATGAACTCCAGCCAGGAATGAGTGTGTACCATGAGTCACGATAACTTTAAAGAAGAGGAATTAATGAAACGGCTATGAAACGTACTATATCAGCCTCAGGGCTGTGTTCATACCCACAGTGTCTGAGCACAGTGGCCAGTACCTACTGTCTTTGCACTTTGTTTTTGCACTATGTGCACTTTATATACCTCGCTGCTGTATGCAAAAGAATTCCCCCTGGATCAATAAAGTACATTTTACTGTATCTTACCTGAACTGCACTCTGCGAGATGCTCTGAGCCTTTCCGCGACTGAGACAGTCAGGGTACGTGGAGGAGAGGGCTTGCTGTTTATGTAGCAGCTGACTCCGGTTCTTCAGAGCTGTAGTAGCACTTTCCAGCTGGAACGCAATGTCAGTGGGCATGCTAGCCAGAATGTTCCTTGAGTGAAGTCATTAAGATGTGAGGTTAGGGTTTGCAATATTCCTGATGCATTTTCATGAATGCCAGATTTCTATCTAGAAGACAATGTCAGTGACCTGTTAACCAAGTTATTCTTTGAATGGGGTCATTAAGATGGTCGAGCGAAATGCCTTGGTCTCACCTATCCACCTACACCAGGTCTGGAAGCTGAAACTAACAAGACCTCTATGACATGAGACCACCATGATGTAATTAATGTCCTCCATGGGGCGGGAGCTTCTTCCCCCCAGGAACCTGAGTTGAGCAGGACAATGCAGAGGAACATGGGTGAAGTGCTCCCAAGATACTTTAGCTTACGGATTAAACTGAAGCGAATCAGAACTCAGCACTGCTTCTCATTTACCAAACAGTAGGGCCTCCTTATTTGGCTTCTATAACGGCTCACACCTAGAAGTATGAAATGAGTATCATCACCCAGCCATAAAGAGCATTTAGTCATGCTGTCGGAAGAGCTCAACTCCAAATTAATGTGCTCTGTGGTCTCTTGAGTTGGATTGTGGCAACGACGGTGTCAGGTGAAGCAGGGCAGTCTATAAAAACAGGAGACTGTGACAGCGGATGCTCTGGAGGGTAGCAAACCTGATCCGCAGCTAAAGACCCTAAGTCCCTGCTGTGATATACTTTATCATTGGGGATTGCTGTAGAAGAGTATACTGCTTTGTTAGTTTGGTAAACTAGGCGAAAAGTTAAAAGCCTTTGAAGATAATTTATTTTTGGATAAATGTATCTGCAGAAAAGGAAAGGATGAGTCACCATCCTGTAAATGAAGTTCGGAGGCCTGCTTGTGTCACCCGGCGCCTGTGCAGGTACTAGGTACTGAAAGATAAAGTAAACAGTAGAACACTAGACCCAGTGGCCGCCCATGGTCCTGTGACCATCGTGCGCGGCTCATGGGAGAGCAAAGCAGCTGAAGATAACCTGCCACTAGCGGAGCCTTTCACACAGTGACCGGCTTCAGGGTCCAGAGAGACACGGCGAGAAGGCTGGTGCCCATGCTGAAGCATCACTACTACAGAGGCTCGGCCTACTCTGAAAGACAGCAAAGAAGAAAATACATCCTCATTATCTTTTAGGTTATTAACATATCCTGTAAGAAACTCTGCTGCTGTATCTGCAGTCTGATTCAGACTCATTTTTAAAAACCATTACAAGGAGGTTACTGCTAGTCTAATTTTGTAATAATATGGTTTGTCATGTAGTTTTCATTTTTTTAAATGCAGTGCAACTTTGATTTTCATATCCAAAAAATGCGTAATTAATCCTGGACATTTTTGTCCTGTGTCGTGTAAAGAAGATAATGGATAAAACCAATATAAGATGTCATTCCACCGGTATCTTTTTCCAAACATGAAGGGGTAGGATATGACCATCACAGAACTCATGTGTCGTGTGTTTTTTTTTTTTTTTTTTTTGCCAATTAGTTTATTAGCATTTGTCCCATATTCCAGCAAAGATTATAAATTGGTGCATTGTAGTTTGTTTTGGCTAGTATTCTAATTCTAGTTATTGTGGGTCAGTAATTCTAGTTACTGCTTTAAATTTTTCTTTTCTTATCCACCAAAATGACTTTATTCTGTTTGCCACAACCTTGTTGCTTGAGTGCCAACTTGAATAGGGCTGAACAGAATGGTATACATCATGCTGTAGTGCTCATATGAGACAACAGTTGTAAACTACTTTCCTTCTCACATGAACCTGCATTGTAGGTCTACATGGAATCAACAGTACATCAGTTGACACTACGTGGATGGGATGAGGGTGTCATGTGACCCTGGACTGTATCATGTGACCCGGTTGCAGCTGTACAGAATGCCAGTTCTTGTTACAGAGCTGCTGAAGCTTTGCTTTTCACCACATTCCCCTCATTGTGGAAGAACCTATCTGGAGGATAGGAGGTGGCCCTACTGTAGTAAACAGAGATTAAGAAACCCATAAACTCACAAGGTACTTGCAGTAGCTGGCAGGACACAATGTTGTCTGGGGGAGATGCCAAGAGACAGGGCGTCCAGAGCAGTAGAGGAGGTTCCCCTTTGTGTCATTATAGAATGCCCTCTGCAGGTGGTCATGTTGTAACAGCAGCCACTCACAGGTCACTGGCAGGCATTACGTCTCCTGTCCATACGAACGTGTTTTGTGTGGGAATACACACCTACAGTGTGTATGATGCGAGAATATTCAAAATATTGATTGAAGTAGATTCCTAGGAGTTTGGGTGCCGTACTCCTCCTCGTTACCTGCCGGTCTTGTCCAGGTTGTGGTTGTAACCCACCACTGGAAATTCGTTAGGAGAGAACTAGGGAAAGCTGTCCACTGAGTACAGAAAGATTCAGCATTCACATTTATGAAATGCTCTCTGTACAGAGCCATGGTTTGGTGGCACGATAGTACCTTCAGCATTCTGATTGGCTTAATTAGGCTTCATTAACTTGATAATTCAGTCTTTCATGGCTCACAGTAATACAATGGAATAAGATCAAGTATCATTAATCCTGAACATTAAATGAAATCTTTTGAAGCTATACCGTGTTGTACAGTTTGAGTGGGCATTACTGATTTTGGGTGTTGAAAAATGCAATGATGCTTTATTTGCCGTTTACAAAAGTCTAGGTGCATTGGAATGCTTCTTTTCACATATCCCACCTTGTTCTCTGAGACACACACACACACAGCTCCAGACTAACTTTTCCAGTGGTAAAACTAATGCTACCAGTTTTCCCAGTTGGTTACACCAGCACGTGATTTGGTCGTACCCTTTTTTGGTGCAGCATGGTACCAATCAATAGCCCTGAATGCTCATGAATAGTTGTTATAATTTACATTTCCTAGTTTTTGCATCGATGAAAGATTGACAGTGACTCGAGACTTGATATTTGCAAAATATTTTAATCTCAGTATTAACTTATAATTTTACAACAGCATTCATTCAGCCCCGACAATTCAGCTCAAAGCCATTGTAATTGAAAATGGCACTGGGGGCTCTCCCTCTCCACCAATTTCCATCTCTTTCTCCTCAAGTTGTTTTTTTTTAACATAATTAACTATAGACTGCTTTTTGGATTACATTAACACCGTAGCGGAAGGGATTGTTTTGCACGTTTTATCATCAGTCTGCATATATGTACATACTCCTGTGTGCAAGTAGGGAGAGACTCAGTAAAAAAGAGAGGAAAATAAAATACTGTGTCAGTGAAGAAGAGGAAAAACTTTCTACCACGATTCATTGACACAGTACCTGTGCTGGAGCAAAACATCCTAATGATTTTCATACACTTGCACAGATGCAATAACATGAAATTTTAACTTGCACACTCTCAGTAAATGGTTGCATATGCAAGCATTTTAGTCACAGTCTGGAGCCCTGGCACATATGGAGCTTTTCCATACAGGAACCGAGCTGTACCATAAAGAGAGGCTAGTTGCAGTATGGTTCCAGGTCCTTTTGGTTTTCCACTGCGCAAGAATCAGCTCGGTAAATTTGTTGCTGGGTTTGGAGAGTGACAGTGATGTAAAACCGAAGAGGCGCTTATTTACTGTTCTTACAAGGTACATCATGATTTACTACATGCCGATTTCAGATAGCAAGTCTGTGAGAATCGGCATATTAGGTTAACATCAAATGCTTGCGGAATTAGCATTTGATTGCATAAATTTGCATTCCGAGTCCATTCCATTTTGCTGTTCTATAATGCTATTTTAATTAGGTGGTTGGAAAGTTCCCAGTTATCGAGAATGCATCCATACTTTGTGATGTGCAATGCTACCAATAATGAATAATATATAAAATATCCCCTTTTTCCTTCTGATAATCCATGTATATTGATGCAGAACTCCACTATATCCATGCATTTAGATCAATCAAATGGTGGTGAGGCAACCAGCTAAGTTTAGTCACGCAATGTGGGTACGGCTTGGATAATCTACAATGGAAAACCGTCAGTTAGCGGTGTGGCTCGGGTCTAGCTCAGTTCTTGATGGCAACGGAAAAGCACCAATGCATACCGGTAAGAGCAAAGTGCAGGGTCAGGCCAGGTACCTTATCTGGCAGCCCTAGAATATTTCAGGGAGTTAAGAGCCTTGCTAAGGGTCCAAGAGACACTGCCCTACACCCCGTGCAAGTTTTTGTAACAAAGGAGGTTTTGTTTTCACTGTGATGTGGTCTGAGTTGTTGCTGGGATCCTGGTTTTGTTACAGACTGCCACCAGCCCACATGCCTTTCCTTCTGGCAGCAATTAGGGGACCAATATGAGACCAACAGGAAATTTTGAGGTGTGGCGATCCTGGAGGCTAGGTTACAGTTAGGGTCATGAGCAAAGCTGCAGCACGGCTGAAATGAAAGCCTGGAAGCCAGACAGCACTGAGAGACTTCCACTGGGTTAGCAGGGAGCCACAGTATAACACAGGCTGAATGAGGAACCATAGCTCATATGAGGATGGTTATTTGTATCTGCCATATTCCTGAAAATACGTGTTCACAACTTAGCTTAAAATCACACCACACAGACTTTAAGAATCGTTCAGTGAAAACATCTATCCATCAATCCCTCTGTCTATCCATCTATCTGTCCATCTTATGACCAGTTAACCCAGTCAGTGCAAGGCGGGCATGCCTGTTGCATATCCCAGGGAGAAGATGGCACAGGAGTGGGGTATACCCTGGATGAGATGTCAGTAAAAACAATATATAATTTTGAGAAATCCGAAATTAGTAATCACAGTAACAATGACTGTAATGCTTGTGGTGATTAAGGAATTGGCCGTAATGCTCACCAGTGGTTTAGATCATTTCAATCAATGACAATTATAATGGAATAACAGTAAAAACCAGTGACATAAATAGGAGCTAATGGCCCAGGGAAAAGAGCAGATCTAGCCTTAAATGAATATCTGCGTGGACAGAGAGCGAGAGCGAGCGAGAGAAGGGGGATGATGAATCATGCAGGGTGATGATGTCATGGGGAGCAATGTTAGCAGAGGCCGCTCTCACCGGCTCCTTTCTTTATGTAACGGCTCTCATGTGGCACTGATGGGGTGCCCAGTGACGGGGGGGCTGCTGACAGACGCAGCCTGATATGGGCACAGCCGGGCTCCGCTAGGCTGTCAAAACAAACATCAAAATAACCATATGCATATTTAACAGGCATGCTGATTACAGTGTAAATACTCGAAGCAGATGACGCTTTCCAGAAAATATAAAATCCTGCATTTCGTACAATTTAGTCACGTTGACAGGTTTTGAGCTCCAACACTGAGGGTTACGTTTTTTTTTTATAGGTACATATTATGTGTTGACAAGGGAACTGCATGAAAACAATGATAATAATCGTTGTTATAATTATCATTATACCTCTTCTGTCCATCCATCTTCCAACCATTTATCACGATTCTATCCCAGAATGCCAGGCTGTATCAGGCAGGGATACACCCCAGAAAGGGATGCCAGGCCATCGTGGGCTGCGTACACACTAAGGATACCCATCAACAATACTATCTATAAAATGTATTCGCAAACTGGAGGGACAGCAAGAGCGCAGAGTGAAGTCATGATACGGCACATAAAAACAGGAAAACTACTTCATTGATGTTAGGGGTCTGTGTGGGGAGTAGTGAGTTTAAAAAATAATTCAGTTAGCGTGTGTAGTACGGGAAGCTGCTGATGCAGCATGGGCGTGACGGCAGAAATGTCACAGAATTGAGTGAATGCTTCAGCTGGGGTGCCGCTCTGTCGTCCATTAGTGATCTTTCACAGGGGGTCACTCAGAATACACTCCCGTGAGCCCCCGTGTGCTGTGCTGCTGCAGTCTGCTCCCTTCAGAGTTGGCCTTCCACCCGCCCGTCTTTCTCTCTCCTTGGTGAGAGAGCATGATGGCAGGGTGATGTGTGGCTAATGCAGCTTCAGTGCAGAGCAGAGTGTGGCCGTCTGCGAGAGCAGGGGTAGGGGCCTAGCGCAACCTGGGATTTGGTCAGTGGACATCATGCCGTTACACTGGGAGATTTGTGACCTCCCGGGATGAAGGAGCTGATAAGGAAATTATTTTAGTTTAATTTCTTAAAAGGACATCATGAAGTGATACCTGTAGTAGTCAGACTCAGCAGTAAAGCTGGATTGATGTTATTACATATCCAGGTGCATAAGGAGCCCACTGATCTCTGCTTGTTTATCTTGAAATAGATAGACATATATTTCTATTGTCATTTGCACAGGTATAGGTCAGTACAAGTACATTGGAAATCTTGCGCGTATCTCCCAAAATGATGAAACGTCATTGGTAGGCTTTCCGCACTGAACGAGCTGGGAACTCTCTGTATGTACACCCGTGTGGCGTAGGAGGAGAGCACTCCCTTTTACAGCAGACGGCCGTCTGAAGGAGGCCTTGCTGATGGCTTTGTCTGTGTCCTCGCAGTCTGGAATAATTCAGCTGTGCCACCAGCTATGTAGAACCCTGCAGCTTCACAGGTCCAGGGATGGCGCTTGTTCTGCTTTTTGGGCTGAGGCACAGGAAGGGTTAGTCAGGCTGGAAGAGGTGTGAACGAGGATGAACAAGAAAGCGTTTGATTCCAGGATCAAAGAGCCCTGTTGAGCTGCTCAGTGTGGTAGAGCACGGCTCCTTTTGAAATGAAAAACCAGCTTCTCCTTTGCAGTTGAGGGTGGTTGCCTCTAATTTATCACAAGCATACTACAAATTCAATTTAATGCAAGAGGATGATGACATAAAGCAATAAAGAGCGGTCTAACCCTAAATAATAACCTTAATAGTGTGGGGATGTAAAGACGCCTCCTTATGTTTTTTGCCCAATCAAATTGCAGGAACTGAGGTAAGCAGGTTCCATTCTGCTTCACATACCGCATTTGTGACTGATGCGGTGGCCCACCGCTGTATCCTCATGCAAAACTGGGAAATGCCATCTGGCTGCAGCTTAAACTGTAAATAAAGTCACTGCTAACCACTGCACATCAGCAGAGTTTGCGGACATGGCTTTCCCTCTGACACTGCAAATACAACTCCGTAGGAAAACTACATGCCATTGCCATTCAGTGCACATTCGCATCTCTCTCATTCTCTGCATCACCTGTGTCTGCCATGTCTCCCCGTGCCCCCATTCACTGCATCGCCCGGACTTCCCCATGCCCCCGTCTCTTCATTCACTGCATTGCCAGGGCCTTCCAGTGTTCCCGTCTCTCCCATTCATTGCATAATCCAGGCTTCCCTATTACTGTACCTTTCCCATCCCCTGCATTGCCTGTGCCTCCCCATGACTCCATTCATTGCATTGCCCAGATCTCCCTGTGATCATTCACTGCATCACCCAGACCTCCCCATGACCCCATCCCCCCAGTCAGTGTATTGCCCATTCCACCCTATGACCCCATTTCACTAAATCCCCTGGGCCTCCATGTGCCCCCGTCTCTCTTATTCACTGCATCACTCAGGCGTTCCCATTAATACATATCTTCCATTCACTGCATTGCCCAGACCTCCCCTTGCCCTTGTCTCTCCCATTCACTGCATCAACCAGACCTCCCCATTACTGTGCTTTCCCATTCCTTGCATCGCCTGTGCCTCCCCATGACTCCATTTACTGCACTGCCCAGGTCTCCCTGTGACCCCATTTGCTGCATTGGCCGGACCTCCCCGATGACCCCATCCCCCCCCAGTCAGTGTATCGCCCGGCCCTCCCCTTGACCCTATCTACCCCAGTCACTGCATCATTCGAGCCTTCCTATGAACCCATCTCTCTCATTCACTGCATGCCCGGGGCTCCCCATGACCCTATCTTTTCCATTTTATTATTTTTCCTCAATTCACTCCAGGAGCTTCAAAGGGTGTCCCTAGCAACACTCCTCTGCTTTAATCAGTGTGACTTTGATCCCACTTAGCATAGCACTAGCCTATAGACCCACAGTGAAACCATTTCAAAAGGCCAATGACTTGTCTTCTACCACCTCCACTGTTACGTTCTCACATGATTCAAATGAATAATGCGTCATACTGTAGGTATAAAAACAGTGATCTTTGAAGTTAATTAAACTAGTGCTGTAGTGATCTTTGGGGATAAGTAAGCTATGTCTGTCCAGCGATCTTTGAAGGTTAATAAATTAGATATTTCCACTGATCTTTGAAGATTACTGAACTAGGTCTGTCCAGCGATCTTTGAGGGTAACTAAGCTATGTCTTTTCAGTGATCTTTGAGAATCGCTAAACTATATCTGTCCAATGATCTTTGAGGATAACTAAGCTGTATCTACCCAGTGGTCTTTGAGGATAACTACACTATGCCTATCCAGATCAGCTTTTAGAACTTTTGCAATTTTCCTTTAAGAACTGAAAATTTTGCTTTTGACTGGTATTTTTAAAGTAGAGCTTTTCAATGTGTACATTGATAATAGTTATAATATGATATTATTTTATGCCGAAAGAGATAAAACTTGATTCTCGCTTCTGCTGGGCTGCCCCAGAGCAGTGCTTGTATGTTCTTGTTTGATACAGCACTGCTGCTAGTGCCTCATTATCCAGCATAGATAGCATGCAGGAAGATAATAGTGAAGCAGTTGGGGGAAGTAACACAAAAGTAATCCATTATAGACACAGATGGAAAGTTCAGGTCCATAAAGCACAAATTCAGACCAGAGATTTTGCTTCAACCAACTACTGGAGTACTTTGTGACTGTGACCCTTCAACTGCTCCCGCAGTACAACATGTACTCCACAAACATACCTCTGCGTGATCAGTGTGTTGGTGCCACAGAGGACATAAGAACATATGAACTATACAAACGAGAGGAGGCCATTCGGTCCATCAAGCTCGCTTGGGGAGATCTTAACTAATAGCTCAGAGTTGGTAAAATCTTATCTAGCTCTGATTTAAAGGAACCCAGGGTTTTAGCTTCCACTACACTAACAGGAAGACTATTCCATA